>JARUKP010000975.1:0-10196 GCA_029874955.1 Octopus insularis
CACACATACACACACACATATATATATATATACATATATATATATATATACACATAATATTAACCATATGCATATGTGTACATGTGGTATATATGTAACTTATAGATGAGCGTATGCGTATAGATGCATATAATGATGCAGATGTTCACACGAATGCACATACACATGCACGCACGTGTTCGTAGAAATGACATAATCACGTAATTAAATGCAACCTTGCTGGATCACGTGACCGCATCACGTGATGCCGCTGAAACAATTAGGATATAAGCGTTTCTCCTGAACAAACACCACGGCACCCCAACCAACCAACCAGCTCCACACACCGCACATACGCATACACATAAACGGTAATAAATTTATAAATACAAACACACACAGACACACACACACACACACACACACACACACACACACACACACACACACATACACACAAATGCAAACACTGTTTAACATCCTCATCACTGAATTTCTCTTAGAACGACCGCATCACATGGATTAACAATTTGAAATCCTTGAGTAGCGTTCGCTTTAGTCCGCCTAAGAATAAGACCGACCATACAAGTTGGTCGTAGCAATAGAAACATGCAACAAGCCCTGACCAACATTGTCACCAAACTAAACACGTGTGTGTGTGTAGATTTAATTGCTATTTGCTAGAATGACTCATTTACAATGACTTTGATCACGTGCAATATTCTTAATACTAACCCCAAGTTTGTTTGAGCTGCTTCTGCAGGTTATAATACAAGATGTTTTGCAGCGAACTGCAGACGGTGTGCACACAATTACTTAACGTGCTATTGCAACTTTTGTGCAGCTAAACAATGAGCAGAAGGGACTGAATGAAATATACTGGTTTCTGAGTAATACATTGATTATTTTTCGTCTTATTGTAAACAAAATATAATGGCATACACGAGCGATTGTTGACAAACGTAGAAAGTAAAGAGGTATGGCATAAGACAGTATATATGTTGTTCGGTATTAAAGCTTCACAAAAATCTGAAGTAAAGTTTTGGGGATACCCAGCTGTTGTTTCTAGCATGTTCTGTAACGCGTGTAGAAAATCTTAGAGGTAGATTGCTTGTGGATTATGTGGAATAACAGTGTCCGTCACCATTGTACTTGCTCTAGATTGGTGAGCTTTTTGTGGAAAACTCTAGCTTTGGCCCTGGATGCGATGAAAGTCAATATCGCCAGGATTTGAACTTGGTGTATATTTGTTATGTTGCGAAGCAAAAACAAATAGTCTGATATGTTTGTATTATTTTAACGATATTCGTTAAAAAATAAATAGAGCCTCATTATTCTACTTGGAACATAACTGCGTTCGATTTGTACAGACCCTCTCATGTGATTTATCAATACTTTTATTAACAACAACGAATAACTAGGAAATAAAGATATCAATTAGTTTCAAAATCTAATCGAAAAACTAAACATTCTGATAGAATCCTCGTAAGATGCTCATCCATTATAATTATTGTTGTTGTTGTTATTGTTGTTTAATTAAGGCGGTGAGCTGGCAGAGACGCAAGTACTAAATTTCAGGCCTTGTGCCTGTAGTAGAAAAGATCATCATCATCATCATCATCATCATCATCATCATCATCATCATCATCATTATTATTATTACTATTATTATTATTATTATTACGGTGAAGGCGGTGAGCTGGTAGAATTGTTAGGACACTGGACAAAATGCTGCTAAGCATTTCGTTCCTTTTTGCGTTTTGAGTTCAAATTCCACTGAAGTCGACTTTGCCTTTCATCCTTTTGGGTTTGATGAATCAACAAGCACCAGTCAAGAGCTGGGAAAGATGCTATCGACTAGTCTCCCCTCCCCCCAACACAAAATTTTAAGCCTTATGCCTATAGTTGAAAGAATTCTTATTATTATGGTAATGAGCTGGCAGAATCTTTGGCACATTGGGCAAAATGTTTAGTGGTATTTTTTTTGGCTCTTTACATTCTGATTTCAAATTCTGCTAAGGTTGACTTTGACTTTTATTCTCCTGGGATCAGTATAATAAATATCAATTGAGCACTGGAGTTGATGTAATCAACTTAACTACTCCTGGGTATGAGTATAAAGACCAAATTTTTCTTCCAAGACATGTTGAGTTAGTGTGGCAGATTAGGCTCATCAAACAGTATGATTTCAAGCCATTCTCTGGAGGAGAGAACATGCTGAGAAGGTCTTCCTCTCAAAGTGAACAGAACAAAGGCAATCCAATCTAACAGAGTATTATTTCATTTATTGTATGTATAAACTTGATTATTAACATGAGACAGACAGACAGAAAGGGACTGCAGTGGATGCCATGTGACCAGCAAAACAAAGTAACTGATCATTAATAGCACAGCGACATTTTACATCATAGACAAAGTGCAATCTTTTTATACACACACATTCCCTTCAAACAAGAGTTTAGAATAAGAATACTTCTAATTAGCCAGTTTACATTTTAAACAATACTTACAGAATTATCAATATTTAAAAACACAACAAAAAAAAAATAGGAATAAATATTTCAGTAAATACATATCTCAGTGTTAGATAAGTCTTAAATCTGCAGGCAAAGTTATAATTAATTTTTCAAAAGACTTTCAAATTTGCTTCAGCTGAACCAGCAGAAATGAGTTATGAATTATATGATTGCTTGTTGTTTAGTAGTAGATTTAGGTCAATGATTTACTAAAATGTCACTAAAACAACTATGTAGAATGGAGAATACTGTCTTATGTTGGCTCTCTCTGCAGAGTTTAGCAGTACTGTTGCTGAGTGGAATGTTAAAAACACCAATGATTGTATGTGTAACAGGAGTGGGAAGGCAGTAATTTATGCACAATTAGTGACGGATTTATCAGTTGGTTTTAACTAATGATGTTGATGGTCTCTTGAGACCAATACATTAGAAGTCCAGCACTAGTAGGATTGGTAAACTTACATTGTGACAATTATTTTGAGAAACTCATCAAACTAGATTCTGGTTAGACAAGAGGCTGATTTATCTATGAAAAGCAAATGTAATTTATATTTGTGGTAAACATAAAAAGTTTTTGCTTATCAACCATGTGGTTTGGGTTCAGTCGCATTGCATGGCACTTGGTCAGGTGTCTTCTACTATAGCTCCAGGCCAGCCAAGGTCTTGTGAAAAGAGTTGGTAGATGGAAACTAAAAGTTTGTTGTATAAGTGTTTTGTGTGTGTGTGTGTGTGTGTGTGTGTGTGTGTGTGTGTGTGTTGTATGCGGTATGTATGTATGTATGTATGTATGTATGTATATCTTTGTTTTGATATACATCATCATCATCATTGTTTAACATCTGCTTTCCATGCTAGCATGGGTTGCACGGTTTGACTGAGGATTGGCAAACCAGAAGGTTGTACCAGGCTCCAATCTGATCTGGCACGATTTCTACAGCTGGATGCCCTTCCTAACACCAACCACTCCAAAAATAGATAAAAGTGAGTTTTATTGTCATACAGGGTGTCTTCCATGAAAATATATCTGGCCACGAATATGCATCGAAACAGGTGAAGGTTGGTAAAACGAAGGGCATAGAAAATTGGCCTCAATGAATCCCATCTGACCCATTCCAAAATGAAAAAGTGGATGTTAAAAGGATGAAGATAGCTCAGATAATACATGTTACAAAATTAATGCCTTTCATTTCATTTATTCATTTACTTGTTTCAGTCATCTGACTGCAGCCATGCTAGAGCACCACCTTTAGTAGAACAAATCGACCCCAGGACTTATTCTTTGTAAGCCTAGTACTTATTGTGTATTGGTCTCTTTTGCTGAACTGCGAAGTTACAGGGATGTAAACATACCAACCTCAGTTGTCAAGCGATTGCAGGGTGGGGGTGAGGGAGAAGCACAGACACACACACAGATATCTACATACATATCATCATCATCATTGTTTAATGTCGATTTTTCATGCTGGCATGGGTTGGATGGTTTGACTGAGGTCTGGAAAGCCAGTGGCTGCACCAGGCTCTTTATCTGATCTGGCAATGTTTCTACAACTGGATGCCTTTCTTAATGCCTAACACTCTGAAAGTGTAGTGGGTGCTTTTTACATGCCACTAGCACAGGAGCCAGTCAGGCATGCCTGGCATCAATCACATTTGGATAATGCATTTTACGTTCCACCGGCATGGGAGCCAGTCAGGGGCAATGGCATCAGCCACAATCAAGTAAAACTCCTGAAGGAAGTGCCCAATCACAACCAGAGTTAAAACAATTGAAACTAATAAAAGAATATAAAAAAAAATCTTCATGAACTAGAACATTTCATGAAGTAAGACCCGATGAACTAAATTCTTGGCTTCCAAATATGCCATTCCTGCATGGGCTTCTTTCAGTTTCCACCTACCAAATCTACTCACAAGGCTTTGGTTGGCCCGAGGCTATAATAGAAGACACTTGCCCAAGGTGCCACACAATGGAACTGAGCCCAGAACCATGTGGTTGGGAAGCAAGCTTCTTACCACACAGCCACGCTGCACCTGGTGATATTTGAATTCTGGATATCATTTCTGCCAACTCCTAAATTTCTACAATCAAATTTTGTGTTTATAAAATCTCAGACAACAAACTCAATACAGTCTACAAACAATTTGTTTAAATTTTTGTGTAGTTGAGTTTTGCCAAGTGTCAAAAATATGTTCTTGATCTTGCAACAATGTTACTCACAATAGACTATATATCTTAATTTTCCATGTAAACATGTTATTTAGCCCCTGGTCAGATCTGGTTAAGGAAACATATGATCAACAATCACACCAACTATCTTTTTTGTTATTCAAACCCAGTGCTTTTAGGATCACATTATCTGATGGTTCTTTTCTATCAAAGATGGATGTTAAATGATGATAAAGATGGTAGAATGTGATTTAACCCTTTTGAACTCAACCCACCAGAACCTGCCCCTTCTTCTATGATACAAAATCACTGCTTTAAAGTGATCTAAAAGCCATCCGTTAAAATTCAGTGTTAATTTATAGTTGAAACACTTAATAACAACTAAGTTATTTTAATAAATTCTTTATTATTTTCAAAATCAATTGAAAGCAAAGCAGTGTATTTCAACAAAAATATGGCAGCAAACAAATTAAAAAGGATTTTGTTATTTCTAACATGCTGAATGACAATGATAGAGAGACTCTCTCTCACACTGGTTTGCAGTAAACATGTAGAAAGTCTAGGCTTGTCCATTAAGCCAGTGAATTTATTGGTATTTCAGCACCACTAATTTGTTTTGCTGCAGTTTATGACTGAGTCTCATCAAAGGACAAGGTAGCTTTTGATTTTATTGAACATACTGCATTACTATAAATCACTGCACTTCCTAAATACACACTTAGCTTTGTCTTGAAGTAGAAACAGAATTTATTTATTACCACTACAGGCTGGGAAGTCCTTCAACTTTTTCAAAACTTATGCACAGACAATGCTTTTTAGCAAACAAAACCCAGGTTGTTGTTAATTTTTGAAGAATTGTCACATATTCAGAACGAGATATTGAGTACACACACACACACACACACACACACGCTTTCATTCTTTTACTAGTTTCAGTCATTGGAATGTTGCCCTGCCAGAACAGTACCTCCAAAAGTTTAGCTTGTGCTAACAGGTGTTATATTTAAAAGACATAAGACTACTGCCACTTATTCCTCCTCTCTGTGCTCTGAGTTCAAACTCCACCAAGGTCAATTTTGTCTTTCATCCTTTCAACGTTGACAAAAATAGTACCAATCCAGAACATTGGAGTGATAGAACTGCAAAAATATCAGACTAGATGCCTGGTGGTATTTGTCTCAATTTCTTGCGTTCTTCAATTCAAATCTTACCATCTCCTACTTGGGTGATGGACTTAATCCATCACCAACTTTAACACTACCACCTGGCACTTTGGGTACTTTTAACTGAAATTACTCTGTTGCAAGCATTCAGGAAGGTCTCTGATTGGAGAATAGCTCCCGCCTTCTCTCCTTCCCTCTAATCTCAAGGACCTTGTAAAGAATTTTGAGAACTGCTTTCCCTCTTGAGTAAACGATAAAAAATAATTAATTTGACATGATAAAAGAATCATATGAGAAAGCAAAGATAATTTGAGGAAACAACAGTTCCCCTGATAGAATTTGAACAGCATATCTTCCACACCCAAGGTGTGATATTTGTTTGTTATTTAAGTGAATGAGAGGATGCATGTCCTAGTGATTAGGGCATTGCACTTGCAAATTGTGAGATTATAGTTTTAATTCCTGGACTGGATGGTGTTTTGTTTCTAATCTTCCATGGGAACATGAGGAGATATTACCTTAGTTGGAAACAGGTGACGGTTGGCGACTGAAAGAGGATCCAGCCATAGAAAATTTGTTTTAATAAATTTCATCCAACACATGCAAGCATGGAAAAGTGGATGCTAGACCAATGTTGTTGATGATGATGAAAACAATGTTATTTTCTGCATAACTTTCACAGCACTCTGCATCTATTCACTTTTGACTGTTCAATATCTAATTCAGTGCACAACTAGCTGCAATAATAATGCAGCAACCAGTCAGTGAAAAAGATGAGCAAGCTGTTTAAAATAAGCAGGGCAGACTAAGTAAAACAAAAACATGAAATTCAAGTAGATAGATCTGAGAAATTTTGAAATACAATACAGAGGACCTGGATAGTCTATATAGACATAAAAAAATGGACTTAAAATTAATTATGTTGTTGACTTTACATTTCTAAATATTAATTAATATTACTATGTACCTACTTATTAACTGTATTGCTGTCTGCACCTGCAGTTAATGATACTGTACTGAGTAATTAGATCAAGTAGTCTTTACTTTGCAGATCCCCTTCCTTTCTTCTCGTTAACTCATTACTAGTAAAATGTACACTAAAAGACCCTCTGGAAATAAAGACAAAACCAACTAGCATAATCTTCTTTCATCTTTTTTTTTTTTTTACTTATTTTGGTTACTAGAATGCAACCATGCTGGAGCATTGCCTTGAAGGATTTTGGTTAAAAAAATCAACTCTAGTACTTATTTTTCATTTAAGTCTGGTACATATTCTGTCTCTTTTGCCAAAATGCTATGTTATGGGGATATAAACAAACCAACACCAATTGCCAAGAAGTGATGGAAACAAATGCATGCACACACACATGCACACAAACAGGCTTTTATAAGTTCTATCAAATTCATGCACAAAGCATTAGTTGGTTCAGGGTTATAGAAAACACTTGCTCAAGGTGCCACACAAGAGGATTGAACCTAGAACCACTTAATTGCAAAGCAAGCTTGTTAACCACATAACTATGCCAGTGTCTGTGCACTGTTACGTTTGTGTCTAAGAGAGAGAGAGAGAGAGAGAGAGAGAGATAGATAGAGAGAGAGAGAGAGAGAGATAGAGAGAGAGAGAAAAGAATGGACAAAGAGGTGTGTTTATTGAGTGATGCTATCAGAAGCCCATGACCATTTTCAGAGCTTTTGAGACTGGTGAGAGGAACAGAAGAAGTTATGGCCAGACTAGACACATGGCCTGAATGCTTGCAGCAGAGCAGATTCTGTTGAAGGCACTCCAGAACCAGGTGGTGGCAGTGGTGGTATTAAAGCAGTTGACAAGAGATTTGTTAAGTGTAGATGATGCAGTAAAACAAAAGGACATGGCACAACAATTACAGGGTGATGGAAAATGAAAGCTTGTCTACCAAACATAACTGGCACTCTGTTGGTTATGGTGATGAGGGTTCCAGTTGATCCTATTAAGAGAATAGTCTGATCATGAAATGAATGTGCAAGTGGCTGAGCACTCCATAGACACATGTATTCTTAATGTTGTTCTGAGGGAGATTCAGTGTGACACAGAATGTGACAAGGCTGGCTATTTGAAATACAGGTACTACTCATTTTGCCAGCTGAGTGGACTGCAGCAATCTGAAATAAAATGTCTTGCTCAAGAACACAACACAACACTGGAAATTGAACTTGATGACATAACAATCATGAGCCAAATAGCCTAACCACCTATCAAACATAATGAATGCTTGTCCATCAGATATAGTAAAAACTTCAACAGACACAGTGGAGGTTTGTCCACCAGACAGCACAGTGAGGACATGTTCATCACGCACAGTTAAGACTTGTCTGTCACACATAGCAAAATCTTAAACAGTCTGGCATCTGTGTAAAAATATGATTGTGTGCTCTTGTACAAGAGAATGTACAGGATTGTATCACTTTAATTCAACTGTGTTAAAATAAATATAAGTCTTTATACGATATATTGGTAGCTACTAGGGTTACACATAATGATGTCATTACAAAAACAGAATGTAAAACAAGAAAATCTGTAATATTTATTGATTTATCCTGAGCAATAATAATTATCTATCTTCACATCATATACTTAGCTCAAATTAGTTTCGCTAATTAAGGTGTGAACACTGCAAATTGTGTGAATTCAAAAAGAAGCGAGAATACTATGAAAGCTATCAATAATCATGAAAAAGAAAAAAAATCCATTATTTGCTAATCAAGAGTTAGGATGCCAGACATAACAGGTTAAGAGTTCATATTCTGTCACCAGCATGGCATTATACATGTGGCCAAGAAATTTGTAATTTAATACCCCAATTTTCTTAGCTGTAAATAGATACCACCACAGACGGCAATGATGGTTTTTGTTGCTTCAATAAACAGCAGCAGAGCAAATGAGTTGATGAGAGAAAGCTTCTATGTGGTTGCTTAATCTGCTAAAAATAGCAACCAAATTCTCCTCATCACACCCTCCAATGCCAAAGAGTACTAGAAGATGTAGTCAAGAAAAGAAAAAGACTGGCTAGTCATGATTATGAAGCCTATTATTCGAGGTCTGTTGGATCAGAGCAAACTTTGTGATGAACAACAACACTAAAATTCCAAAATGTTGTGGTGATGAGTTCAAATCTTCCTGTGGGTGTGGTTAGAAAAAAGACAGATCCTACTTGATCTCATTCAAATGTTGACAGGGCTGATAACCCATTGATGGCTACTACAGATTACAAATAGTCAAGAATCATTAACTCAATCACCTGACGAAAACAAACAGAATAATTAACAAAAGAATCATTGAGAGCCTGAAGCTATATGGCACTTATTATAGAGGAATAATAAACTAATTAATTAACTACACCACAGCTGGTGTGACTATAACAAGTGTAAGCACCACAGCATGTGTGACTATAACATCAGCTATCACAAAGTGTAACTATACCAAAAAGTGTAAACACTACAGATTGTGTGACTATAGCAAGAGGTGTGATAATAGCATGTGTAAATGTTATCAGCAACCAGGAAAACAAAACTCAATACGATAAAGTCATTGTCCCTACATAGTTACTTGACATGCAAGAATAAGCAGACATATCTCCTCCCAAATTTTCTGTGCCATTTGTTGAGTATATAAACTGATAGGCTGTTTGTTTCTCTGCAATTCATCAAATGTAGATACCTCTGATGAGAAATCAATAAGATTTGAAAATCAATTAAGGTTGGTCATCATTTTTTACAATCTACTGAGAAACAGCCAAATTAGCCCTGTTTATAAAGGTACAATATAGGTCACATACAGACATACGTACTAGATAAAGCTCGTTGTTGCCTTACAACCTATCTGACTTATGACTGATTGACTTTATGACAATTGGCGTGCCAGTACCCAGCAGCAATAATAGTCCAGATGAAATCTAATGGGTTTAATTTCTTAGGAATTAACCTGTCTACGGATGATGTCATCTAATAAATGCTTCCCCTAGGTTTGGTTATTGATCACCACTGTGTTTGATGACTATCCTGTTGTGGAGACATCGAGGCAACCACGTATTTTTTTATAAGACGACTGCTTGAGACTCCAAGATTTTTTACTAACACCAGTATAATAGTATAATACAGAATGCTGTGTGTGACTTTTACCTGAGAATGTACCTTAGTGTAAAAATATAAAACAAAGCTATGTAGACCTATAGGCCAACTTATGACCAGTTGGTTAGAACCAATTGTGGTCGTAAGTCAATGATGACCTGTAAATTAGTTCTGAATATTGTTGGCACTCCGCTTACGACGTCGAGGGTTCCAGTTGATCCGATCAACAGAACAGCCTGCTTGTGAAATTAACGTGCAAGTGGCTGA
>JARUKP010000976.1:0-10195 GCA_029874955.1 Octopus insularis
GATATTTCTGCTTCAGCCACTCAGTAATGAATCTGTCTGAAATGTAATGGAAAATGGGTCAGTTTGAAAACATAGATGTTCAGGTGACAAAAGCAGAGTTTCAAGGGAATAGTAGTCATTTCCTTTGATTTCTAGATTGAAGCAAATTGGAAATAACATTTATTGACCAAAGACAACAAGCAAATTAAAATTTTGTTACATTGTTATTCAGTGTATCCAGTTTGTTTTATTCGGATGATGGTGTGTGTTTGGCTTCTATTTCTAGCAAGTTGAGTGACCTAGTTGAGGTGTGCACGTTAGTTCTACCTAACCCCTTACATGTTGGTGTGCAGTATTGTTCTCAGTGTAACATGGTATACCTTGATTAATTAACCCTTTAGCATTTAAACTGGCCACATCTGGCCCAAATATTCTACCTGTTTCATGTTCAAAGTGACCTGCTCCAACCTCTCACACCTACCCTACAATGTCATTCTGAAAATAAACAGTTACATCATGGAAATCTCAAAGCTGCAAGATAACACGCTTAATTCAAAACCATACTTGAGAAGACCCGTCAAGCCAAGTGAAGTCATAGTCATGGCTGATGCCAGTGTCGCATAACTGGCACCCATGCCGGTGGCATGTAAAAAGCACCTTTTGAGTGTTGGGCCTCACAGAAGCAAAGTGGCTGATGCTGGTGGCATGTGTAAAGCTCCTTTTGAGTGTTGGGCTTCACAGAGGCAATGACAAATGACTGAGACCTTTAGCAGAAGACCGATCAAGCCAAGTAAAATTGCAATCGTGGCAGATACTGGTGGCACATGAAAGTATGCATTACACTCAGTGGTTGGCATTAGGAAGAGCATCCAGCTGTAGAAATCATGCCAAATCAGACGAGTCTGGTGCAGCCTTCCAGCTTGCCATCCCTGGTCAAACTGTGCAACCCATGCCAGCATGGACAACAAACATTAAATGATGATGATGAGTACATTAAACAGAGAAATCTGAATGCTAAAAGGTTAATGGATTTCTGGATCACTGCATCACTGCTTTTCTGTTAGCTACAGGCCATAACTGCATGCTCAGTCCATGTTGATATGGAGTCCATCACTGTAACTATATTCTCTATAGCTGTAGATAAAGAGGGAGCCTCTATGCAGAAGCTAGATGCAGGCCCAAATGATTGCTTCACAATCACCAGGTCCCAAGTTCAGTATCACTGTGTGGTACCTTGGGCCAGTCTTTTATTTTATATCCTTGTGAATAAAATTGAGGAGGCAAAAACCGTGAGGTAGCCCATTAGATAGATTGTATCTTTGACTCAAATGTCCCCTGGATCAGTCTGTGATTTTCATTGAGTACATGGGTATCTATGGAATACTCAGTCACTTATATATTTATTTAACAAGTCAGTAATTTTGTTGATTGAACACCTGAATACTTATTGTTCAGATGCTCAAACTGCTGGAAATAGCAACCAAATTTCCCTCAAATCACACCCTTCTTAAACAAATAAGGGCATGTAAAATAATATTTTTCTAAATCTCATCTCTTTAAGATGGGATGGTCACAGCTGGAACAATTTGATCATTGGGTTGACCGAAAACCAAACAGCAATCCTGTACATATTAAATCCCTTTGGCATTTAAACTGGCAATATCCAACTAAAATATTCTGTTTTTATGCTCAGATTGGCCACATCCAGCCTCTCGCACCTTTCCTACAATGTCTTTCTAAAAATAAACTTATCACATTAGAGAAATCTCAAAGCTACAAGATAATGCATGATTAATTCAAAACAATGTGTCTAAATAAGCACTATAATTGTTAGAGCAATCTAAAGGGTTTAACGTTTTTTGGAGATTGTTTATTTATTTTTATTTCTTTGCCTTTTTTAATTTTCCCCCCTCTCCCTCTCTTTCCTCAGATCCTGTGTATTCACTTGAAGAGATTCCGACATGAATTTTACTCTTCAAAGATTAACACATATGTCTCTTTTCCGCTGGAAGGTTTAAACATGAAACCATATCTTCATAAAGGTAAGTATTGCAGTTAATTAATTAGATAATGTGGCATTCAGTTATACTGTTATAAAGGTAAGCAGTGGTGTTTCTAATTAAACACTATTTTTATAAATTTCACTCACAAATAATTAGTCAACACAAGGCTATAGTAGATGATGCATGTATCCAAGGTGCTGTGAATGTGGGATCAAACCTGGATCCCTACAGTTGTGAAACAAACTTCTTAATCACATGGCCATACCAGTTCACATCATCATCATTGTTTGATGTCTGCTTTCTTTCCATGCTAGCATGGGTGGGATGGTTTCACAAGAGCCAGCCAGACAGAAGCCTGCATCAGACCTGTTTTGGCAGAATTTTTACAGCTGGTTGCTCTTCCTAACTCCAACCACTCAACAGAGTGGACTTAGTGATTTTTACATGGCACATGTATAGGCAAGGTCAGTTTTGGCAAGATTTTTACAGATGGTTGTCCTTCCAAACACCAACCACTTTACAGTGTGGACTCGGTGCTTTTATGTGGCACCTGCACTGAGAGGGTCACCAAGTACTTGCAAGACAAAAAAACTTTCAAGAAGGGAGGGGGAATTGGAGGAGATGATCTTGTGTTAGATAATGAAAGGTTATAGTGAGATATAGAAACAGAAACGGGTGTCTTGCTGTAGAGAAAGTAAAAGGTTACCTGGCCAGGGAGAGTGAGATCAGGAATGAAGACAGAAACTGGTGCATTACCACAAAGGAAATACTTGGTTACCCAACCTGAGGGAAGTGCAGGAGAAGGAGAGACAGAATGGAAGGCAGCAGGATAGAAATGGTGGGAAAATGCCAAGCATATGCACAAGGAACAGGGATCAGAATATAAATAGAATTGTTTGAGTAAAGATAGATGGTGGTAAGTGCAGGGCATACCCTTGAAGTTTGAATGCCATAATATAAGTGGCAGGATATTGAGAAGGAAGTGCGATTAAAGAGTACAGAGAGTGGGGGAGTGAATGGTAAAAACCTGGATGTATGTAGAGGACAGGATTGGGGAGTGAGAGCTAGGCATAGTGTATGAAGGAGGAAATGTGAGGAAGAGAAGATCTGTGAAGATGTAGATTGGTTTGTTGGGGTGAGGTGAGGGAAAGTTTTCTTGTTACATGTGGGTAGAACACACAGGTTGGGGGCAAGCAAGTGGCAATAATGCAGAGAGATAGGGCATGTGGGTGGAACACACAGGTCGGGAGCTAGCGGACAGGATTGGGGAGTGGGAGGTAAGCAAAAATGTGAGGAAGAGATGTAGTTTGGTTTGTTATGGTAGTGCTTGCAAGAAGTTTTCATGTTAAGTGTGGGTGGGACACGCAGTGCTTCTAGACCTCAGTTTCATTGATGTGGGCGGGTCTTCTCTAGAACTTCACATCACCAGACATCTTGGTCCATCATCATTTCCTCCATGAGGCGCAACATCCCAAGACTGGTTCTTACCACTTGATGATCTCACGTCTTCCAGGGTCTCCCTCTTCTGTAGATACCATCCACTTTCAGCGATTAACATTTCTTTATGCAGCTGTCCTCATTCATACACATCACATGTCCAAACCAATGTAGTCTTCTCTCTTGCATGCTACATTTGATTCCTCTTATGCCCAACTTTTCTTTCAATGCATTTGCACTTTGCCATACATGTGCACTGATATTGCACATCCAACATTGTCAAACAATGAGAGTGAGTGCTCAACACCACATTGGTGGATAGAATTTCTTTATTTGTGTATTAAGGTTACTATTAGTTTCATGTTAAGAAAAATATTTTAATATTTTAACAATTTTCAAGTCAACCACATGGAGGAATGATGTTTGTCTCCATTTTGGATAAAAGCAAAATCCTATGAATTTGCAGAAATTCTTGTAAAGCAAACAATAAATCAAGGATTACTACTCTTGGATTTGACTTTTGGGAAAACTGTTGTATTGGACCGTAAATTTGTTTGCATTATCTTATATTATATTCTGGGAATATGTGATTTTTGTGTGCTGAGGTAGTTCATCATAAGGGCATATTTCTTTTGTGTGTGGAGTTTGTGTGTTGCATATATTCAATTTTCACATTCAGGGAAAGAAGCTGTTCTTTCAAATTGTTGTGCGCTGTTATCACAGCAGTAAATAAAATCAATGTATATGCTCTAAATTCCCCCTGTTTGCACAGCTCTGTATTGAGAATGATGAAGATTTTGAACTATTGTTGCTGCATTCAGAAATTTAATGGATGGTAAAGGGAAATTGCCTGCAAGTTCCTATTCCCTTTTTAAGCCAGTTGTTGAAGAGTCTAATTCTGTTCATTAACTTCAAGCAGGACCCACAAAGCTCAATGAAATCAATTTGCAAGTGCAAGGAAATCTCTGTTTCTACTGTTCACACCAGGATGAGCTGCAAAGAGGCATCTGACAGACTTCAAGATATTAATTTTTGCTTAAAATACCAGTCTAGATATCAGTAAAGAGGAAACAAGGATGATGGAGGAAGAACTGGTTTCACTTTAAAAATTGAGCTGGGGTCAAAGTTCAAAAAATCATATCAGCATTTTTGTTGTAAAGCTCATGTGTGACATGACTGTCTTGACAGACAGGTGTGTAGAGTATAATTACCCTCATATCACAATTGTGCACAATGACACACATGAATAGGTGATAATAAACATTGCTGTTCTTGCTGATTTGATTTTTGAAATTACCAAGTGTGAAGGTAGACAAATACCAGGATTTGGTGAGCTTGGTACAGGAAATACATCAAGTAATGGTCAAAGTTGCCCCTTTTCTTATTGGTGCACTTAAAACAATTTGAGAAAAATCTGAATGCAGTACCTGAGATCTTAGGCATACCAGATATATCAAGGAGTACACAAATGGCTGTGGTACTTGGAACAGCTCATGTGCTGAGAATGATGTTGTGCCACGGAGCTGTGGACATGAGCTGACCATAAAAGATCTATGCAGTGGAACACAACAGCAACAATAATAATGCAGTGGCAATGCCGATGCAATACCATTCTTTCAATGACTAAACCAGCAATCTTACCAAGTGCTGGCCTGCTAAGGAGGCTCACTGCACACCTTCTTCATGTAGACCCACTAAAGCTACCTATTACTCTTAATGTGTCTTATCACTCAGATCTTATTCTAAACACTTTGCTTTTCCTTCCTTAAGATTGCAACCCTCTGGAAGTCACTTGCTGCATATATATTTTCTATCGCTTTCAACCTACAAATGTTCAGTTTTAACATTAATCACATCAGTCTCACATGTCGCTCAGAGGAACTGATATTGTTAGGTACACTGTCTCTCCACCTTTTGTTAACTTGTTTTAAAAAGCCCTTGGGCACCTGCAAAGTAAATTTATGTAACACCTTAGGGTTGTCTAAAGGCAAGTTTATTACTACTGAAAATATATTAATGAAACATGATGATGGAAACATTAAACAATCTTCTTATGCATTACTACCTTTTACTGATCATATTTCTAAGAACAATATGTGCATTTTAATTGATTTTCAAAATCATGAAGAAAATAGCTGAAACTATTGGTATATCATAAATTGATGTTGAAACATTGATTATTCTTAAATAGAACCATGGTTAAAATTGGATGAGTTAATTACTAAAGCATTAACAACTGATTCTTTTTTTTCTTTTTCAGATTCCAGAAAATCATATTCTTCATATTGGAGTTACAGTCTAATCATAATAATTGTTGTAACAACCTTTATTATTCTGTCATTGTGCTTATTTTTCATATTTGTTTGCAAGATTCGCAGAATTCGACTAACTTCCAGACGAAATTCATCTGCATTATCTTCTGTCGGGGGTAAGATTTTTGAATACAATTCTTTGTAAAAGGGAACAGATGAAGAGATGGGTGAACATAGATGAAAAAAGGGTATATTCAAACCCTTGTTTCAGCTACGTTCACACATGTAGTTACTGCTTTCTCTTACACAAGTGTTATCTGTTTAATTAAATCATGCCAAAGTTTACCAAAAGACTTGAAGTTAGGGAAGAGTCTATAACATTTACTTCCACAATCTGTGCCATTATTTTTGCCTGTGAAAACCCTTTGTGCAAAGAGTCATGACTTGTAACTCTCTAGTGTCATTGTTGCTTAGCTGTTTTTGCATTGGTTTGTAACTGCTGCAGCCATTACTCACAGTTAGCAGACAAACAATTCTATTTAAAGTTAATGGTTCTGTCAAGGAAAAAGGTTGCCAAAAATAAAATGTTAATGACATGCTCTTCTACAAGAGATTCAATGGTTCAGTTTTTTTATGATATCGTTGTGCATTGAACATTATATGATCATGTTGCTTGGCTGTTTTTGCATTCAGAGACAGTGAGTTGGTGTTTGGGATTAGGTCTATAATCAATACCTTCTCCCTTTTTTTGTTCTTTTAGCATTCTCTTTCCTTTTGTCATCCAAGTTGGTGTTCCATTTTCTAAATAGTCAGTAAGAAACAGTTGTATATAGTTGTGCATGTTTGAGAGATATATAAATCAAAATCCCTAAATATCAGGGTCAGGGTCAGGGTCCAATTATTTGCTTAAGCATTTTTTTTCTTTCTCATCTGTAATATTTATATTCTTTTAGTTTGATCTATTTTTCATCTCACTTTAAATTTCAATAACCACTCTACTTCCATGATATGTTGAACAAAAGTTTCTTGTTGCTTCCACATTTGGTGCATCATTTCCTTGTTGATCATTCTCATTGTTCAGCTGTTTGTGAAATTTCCCTTCATTGTTTCTGAAGAGCCTGTTATCATAATATTATTTATCTTGTTTAAAACAGCAACTTCACTAGAGAATGTAACAAAGTGTTAGCTGTCCATGTTCTGTCTTCACATTTATCTCTATTTTTTCTCAGTCTGGTTTGTGAGCTTGTTACTTATTGTACCCATGGCTCCAACAGCAACAGGTATGACATTCACCTTCTTCAATGCCTAGTCTTTTTATTTCCCACCTCATATCTAACCTGCTTCTCTTCTCTTTCAAATACTTTATTATCTCCATGGCATGCTATATCTATGATTAAATAGGCTTTTTCTCTTTATTTGCAACCACTATATCTAGATCTTGATGTTCAATTTTATGATCACATTGGATCACTACATCTCACAATATCTTGCCATTCTCAATTACTCATTTTGGTGTTTGTTCATACCACTTCTTTGCTCCATTCTGTCTACACTTGCTACATAGCTCCAAATGTGACATTACTGTGTCTTCTTTTGTATTTTTTTTGGGGGGGGGCTAACTCCATGCATTTATTCACAATATGCCATTCAGTCTCCCCTTTATCACTGCAAACCCAGTAGTTGTCACTTTCTGGTGTATTGCCAATCCTGCATTTGATGTAATTTATCCTATATGCTTGTTCTTACACAGCACAGATAGTGCTTCTGTCTCTGGCTTCAAGTCACTCTACCTTACTCTCCTGCAAACTTTCTTCCATTCCATTTCTTTTTGTCTCCCTTAGACTTTTTTCTCTTTATAGTCCTCTGTCTCTATGCAAGTATCAATCCTGACTATACTGTATATTCTCACCTGAAATGAAAGAACTCTCACATTCTTGATGTACTAGTCCAAACTTCTTTCTTCTGAACATATACAACTTTCATAGCAAGGAGAATCCTTGCCATCCTTGTGTTTGTTGAGATATAACCTGTCAATATTGCTCTAGCCTCTAACTCCTTTTTACTCAGATTGGTAATACATGCACCATACCTTGATATCTGAAACTTATTTCTTCTATTCCCTTTTGTTCACAACACCAGTCTAAGTCTTCAGAATTACTGTTGCATAAAGTTTCATACCATGTCTCCTACCATCATGTCATTATACCCTAATATCATTATCATCAATACTTTCCATACCTTCTATACCTTCAAATCTATTCTTTCCTTCTCATTAGGAATATTTCTCCACATATTTTTAAACCGCATTCCATTTCCACTGTGTTTACTAAAGAAATAACTTGAGCTGACAAGCTTCTTCATTATGTATCTTGAGATCATCCATAAATAATCAATGATAGATCTTTTGCTGTTTTTCTTTATGTTACAGTAGCAATATTAAAGATATTATTCATAAAACAAATAATAAAAGAGACATTATTTCCTTGAAAAATCTATCTCTTGATTCTTAATATTCTTGTTTTGTCCATATGATGTGAGCTCAGTCTCCTACCTTTCTATGCCTTTTCTAAAAAAAACAAACTGCAGAGTGGTTGATGTTAGGAAGGGCATCCAGCCATAAAAGCCATTTCAAATGATCCCTGAATAAGGTTTATTTAAGTCTGCACAAAACACATTTGGTTGGTTTCTTTTATCTTTGGAAGTAGATCAAGTCATTTACTTTCTTGATATCTTTTGATGTAGTCATTATTTGTTGGGCTCTGTTGTATCTTTATCCTTTCACAGAGCTATTTATGTAGCCTAGGGAAGTGTTTATGCTAACTCATATTTATGAACTTTGTGATGTTTTCTTCTATTTTTGCTATTTCTTTAGTTGGTTTGTCCCCATCATTGATTAAAGCTGGTCTGTTATGGTGTGTGTTATTTTGTTTGTTGTTGTTTTGTGTTTCAGTATTTGCTTGTCTATGTGTTGTTGATTTGCTGTACTGTTTTATTTGTTTCTGATTTGGGTAGCTGTGAAGGGATTTTACTTTGATTCAGCCTTTTATTTGCCGTATGCATTGTTACCTCTGTTGTGTTCCTTTCTTTTGTGGGTTCTTATCTCTTTTTGGAGATATAATGTCTGATGTGCTATTTCTGTTTGATTGCAGCCCATTGTTTTGAGTTGTAAAATGCTTTGTTTTATTTTCAGCATGTATTTTTCCTGTTAGTTAGTCTATTTCAGTTTAGGGCACTTTTCTCTCTCGCTGGATATAACACTGGACATTTGCAAGAGTATTTTCCAAGATTTTTTCCCTTACATCTGTATTTCTTCTCCATATTTGATATGTTTCTTTTATTACCCTGTGTGTTTCAGATATAGTTTTGCAGTGTAGAATGCATATAGCTCTTCAATGTAGCTCTTTTGGTTTTGTTTTTTGCTTGAACAGCTTTAGTTAGTGATAAGGACAAACCAACTAAAGAAGTAGCAAAAATAGAAGAAAGCGTTACAAAGTCGGTAAATAGTTAGCATAAGCATCTCCCCAGGCTACATAAATAGCTCTGTGAACATGTCTTTTCTGGACATATGCTGAGGCTATTTTTGTATTGTGATTACCTGAGACTCACACATCAAAATTCACCTCTATTTGTTTTCATAGTTTTATTACTGAGCATTGGGATGTGTTGCATCTTATATTCGTTATTATTTCTCTTTTTTAATTTCTTTAAACACTGTGTGTTGTATGTTGTCTTGTTCCTGTGCTAAAGGTTGTACATGTACATGTGTAAACTGTATAAACATTACATTTATGTGTATATGTATAGAAATGAGAATGTATATAGGATTAGCACTTGCACTCATAGCTTCTTTTTTGTGTATTATTTAAATTGTTTTACAGGTATATTAATCTCCATGCATTATTTACTTTTTACACATATGCTGTGACAATGTGCCTGGCAGCAACTATGTTTCATATATGAGAAAAATATTTCAGCATCCTGAAATGATTTTCATTAACAAACAATTTTCTTTAATTTTTGTTGTAGTTTCTTAAATCCTGTTTGCCAATGATCACAGACGTGATCCTTTCTCATAGAGAGCTTGCTCGTATACATATATTATTATTATTAAGGCAGTGAGCTGGCAGAATTGTTAGCATGCCAGGCAAAATGCTCAGTGGTATTTTGTCTGTCTTTACAGGTTGACTTTGCATTTCATCCTTTTGGGGTTGATAAATTAAGTACCAGTTGCATACTGAGGTCAATCCAATTGATCGGTCCCCTCCCACCAAATTTAAGGCTTTGTGCCTGTAGTAGAAGGGATTATTATTATTATTATTATTATTATTATTATTATTATTATTATTATTGCTCCTACTTTGACAAACAATAGTTGATTGCTGTATTATATTGAAAACTTAGTTTTAATAGGTAAAGGGTTCATGTTAGAGTATACTGAGGTTTATTTTATGTAAAGTTATTGTTTAAATATAATATTGTAGAAATATTACAAAGTCATTCTCTTTTTAGCAAACCACAACCACA
>JARUKP010000977.1:0-10195 GCA_029874955.1 Octopus insularis
TAGTATAGAATGGTGGCAAGTTTTACATCTACTCAAAAGTCGTAAGTTGAAGTATTTCTTGACAGATATTTCAACAAACGCCCATAAATTAAATGCATTTATTGTGGCCTGACCACCACGATGGTGGTCCGTCGCGCTTTATGAATTAATTTGTCGCTCAGACGTTAAAATAAACATTAAAACATTAAATCTTTAATAAACATTAAAACATGACACAAGAAAAACACGTGTATCCTTTATAAAGAAAACATAAAGAAAACTAATTGTAGGTTAAAAATATGTTTAGAAGACATTGCATCGTTGTTATGCCATAAAGAACCAGAATATATGTTTATTAAATAAATAAAAGAGCCACTCTAAACATGTTTATTAAGGAATTACTTACAATTTCTGGCGGAGCTTGTCTCTCAGGTCGACCACTTGCTGCCATATTGTGACAAGTTTAAAGGAATCAAGCAAAGCTAGCAGTTTTTAAATAGATTTTCTTTCATAAAAGTTTAGAATCTCTTTTCAGCATTGAAAGAATAATAAACCATGTATTTTGATATGGGATATTTTGAAATATTTTTTTTTGCAATATATTTATAAATAAAATTATATGTATAAAGCTGAGTTTCGAAGCCACCAACCAGTTGAGGTCAGTGTTTATGGCTCTCAATAACTCCCAGATTCCTTTCAGGATCTGTTTAATTTCTCATGGATTTACCGGCAGATCTAATTTACGAAGCATTTGTCCATCGAAGGCTCGATATTTTGATCGAAGAAGATATCTCCAAAACGGGTTTTATACAAGTAGATTGCTCCGCTCTTATGTAAGTATGTGTCGACATGTGCCAGGTCTCTTAATTAACAAACAAAGGTGCCCTTACAACACGCATTGGGCCATCACAAGGAATATTTACATTTCTCAAAATAAAAGACAGACAACAGTTAATTGGAAATGCTTTTCTGTCCGTTTCCTCTCTTCTAAACGTGTTGGACGTAAGTTCGAGATCAAAAGTCGAAACTTGTTTGATGTTTTAGAAGTAACTCCCAGGGCCCACAGTTCGGAAATTAAGAAATCGTTTTACCGTTTATCGAAACGGTATCATCCTGATATGAATAAATCACAAGAAGCAGTTACAAAGTTTGCGGAAATTTCTGCAGCTTACGAAATCCTTAAAGACCCTCAGAAACGGCGAATGTATGAGAGAGAACTGATGGGCAACAAACAATTAAGTTCTGAAGAACTCAGGAGACACACCAGTGGAAGTATGCAAGACCATTACAATCAACACCTTCAAAACAAATCTCAGATTAAGAGACGTGCTCTGAAGTATGACGACGACTTTTGGGTTTATTATGGATCTATGAAGGACTCTAGGAAATCTAGCCACGAAAATTTGGAATCAGTTTTAAAAAGATATAAAGAAGAGGAAAGACATAGAAGAGCAAAAGGACTTCTTGGAGGAACGGTGGCCCTTGTTTTTTTATTGACAGTTGTGTTTTGGAAATAACAAACCGGTTGAGTTAAAATTTGTTTTTGTATAATAAGGAATTTTTGTGTTATATACTCAGTTATTTTGGTCGTAGTTTCTTGAAACCTGCTGCCATAATAAATTTATTTCTGTTCTACATATACAAGGTGTCCACAAAGTCTGGGTACATGGGGATTAACACATACTTTAACAAATTATTATTTCTTATATTTGTTTATGTTCTGATTTTATTTAGTCCATGTACCCAGACTTTGTGGACACCCTGTATTGATAAATTACAACCAGAGTTATATCAACATTTAAATAAATTATTAAATATTTGTTTAATTGTTTTCTTGAATGGGATTCCTTGACAGCGGAGCCTCTGAGCCTGGAAGGGGCTTTTTTTATATCCAGATCTTCGTTGTTAAACCCTAATTCAGTTCCAACTGTGATCTTCGTCCAGTTTTTAAGAATGCCGGGTGCTATTAGAAGGAAATGCAACTGTTATTTCTGGCAGGTCAAGGTCACGCGATGATTTGTCTAAGAACAGTGATGTAACTACATGAAAGAAATCATATTCGAATCCTTCTCACGGGCCTTCAACATTGGAACATGACAAAGTTGTGTCCCTTGAACCGAGGAATAGGGAGTCCCTCGGTTTGCTAGAAATAGTAGCAAAATCGCTCTTAAATCACATCCACCAATCTTAAAAAAGGATATATTGAAAAATGCATTTAGGGATTTAAAAAAAAAATGAAAGTAAACGGACCGCAAATGATGACAATGTCAAACCCTAATTTCATGAAAATAAATCGTCACATAATGTATAGATCAATCCCATTTATGCTATGTTCTTCCTTGTGAAGGAGAAGTTCTTTGTTGTCAGCTCCTTCACTGGTTTCGAACCTACTTTTGCTTTGGCTTTTAGGCTTTCAGAACCACCCATCTACCTATTTTTCATTCGTTCACCAAAATAGCAGAAGCTGTCAACCACTCCTTTCTAAGAGTCTTCTAAGAAGAGTGAATCCGATCTCCTCAGAGATCTTCCCATTTGTTTCTATCCATCAGTTACTTATGAATGAAGTCCATCTTTGTGGTCAGACACGAGTCTGTAGCCCCCTCCCCCACTACACTTCTTTTGTGTCCAGAGTTTACAAGAGAACATCACTTCCTTGATGGTGGCTGGATTCAGCTTCTTGTATTTATTCTTATTTCAGTCTTTTTTATTTTATTCCCTTTTCAGCATTATGTTACTTTCAGAATATTTTTCCATTATGTACTGTTTTGGCTATTTATCAGGGTACCCTCCAAGAAAAACCCCACATATCTCAGGAATCCGTGGCCCAATTTATGTGAAACTTGTTTTATCATATTTGTATTCATATTTCAGGTGTACCTTACTTTCAGAGTATTTTTCCATTCTGCACTGGTCTGGCTGTATTAAATTACAGACAAGCATGCACACAAGCAAGCAATCACAGAGTTTTAGTAGTATATTGGTAGATAGATTATCCAGAGATGTCATACATGTGAAACAGTTTGGTAAGGGGGAAAATTTTTCATATATTCTATTTAGCAATAACTCCAGGTTTCACTGCTTGAATTTGTGGAAACAAACCTCAAAAAAAAACTGCATATTTCAGGAATCCATGATCTGATTTATGTGAAACTTGTTTTATTCTGTTTGTAATCCTATTTCAGGGTTACCTTACTTTCAGAGTATTTTCCCATTATGCACTGGTCTGGCTGTATTAAATTACAGACAAGCATGCATGGAAGCAATCACAGTTTTAGCAGTATAAAGATAGACCAAAATGATAGGCAAACAACAGGCATCAAAGCAGATTATGAGAAAAAAAACAAATGCCTAAAGAGAAAATTGAAGGAAGTCAGTAAAAGTTTCATTACGGAAAGTTTTTAATAATTGTGATATTAAGTTAGATTGCAGGAAGAGACAGAAGATAAGTCTACAGTATTGATATGACATAGTTTGGTAGGGAGATGAAAGTTATCACAAGTAAAAACCTTGTAACTGAAAGAAGTTGTGCAGATCCTTACAGCTGTTTCTGGAATAGTTGCAATTCTCTTCATCTACATTCCCTCTGAAGATGCTTGCAGCATGCAGTGAACTGCACCAATTCTGCATTTATTTTTGAAACAACTGTATGGATCAATCTGCATGTCATTTTTTTTTCAGTTGCAAGGTTTTTTACTTGTGATAACTTCCATCTATCTACCCAACTTTGTCATATCAGTACCATGGATTTATTGTCTGCCTCTTCCTGGAATCTGTTTACAACTATTAAGAACTTCCCTAAGTCAGAACTTTTAATGACCTCCTGCAATTTTCATGTTTTTCTCTTTATTGTATCAATGTCATAATCTTACCTAATATCTTTTTGTTCTGTTATTCGTAGGACAGATACGTTACTGAGGCATTGGTTAACAGCCGAGTATCTTTCTTGTTGCTAACCCTTCCCTATTTTTCAAGTGAGGGATCTCTTCCATTACATCTCCAAGTGAGAGAGTGAACAAACAATTTGTTGACAAGATGACTGACCACAACCCTCACAGCAGGAGACTATCATCAAGTGCAAATGCAAACAGGTTCACACAATGGGTTTTCTATGGATGAAATCCATTCATAAGCTTTTAGTCAGCCTGGGGTTATAGTGGAAGACATTTGCCCAAAGTAATGTGAAGTGGTAGATATATATATATATATATATATATAGATTTATATACACACATGTGCATATTTATGCATGCATACATCATCAACGTTTAACGTCTGCTTTCCATGCTGGCATGGGTTGGATGGTTTGACTGAGGACTGGCAAACCACAGGATTATATAAATAGCTTTTAGGCGCAGAGCAAGTATCTCCTATTGCCTCACACCAACCAAAGTTTTGAGAGTCAGTTTGGAAGACAGAAACAGAAAGAAGCCCATCATATATATATATATATATATGTGTATGTATATATGTAAAATTATGTTTGTTCCCCACCACTGCTTGACAATCGGTGTTGGTATGTTTACATCCCTGTAACTTAGTAGTTTGGCAAAAAGATACTGATGGATTAAGTAGCAGGCTTAAGAAAGTACTAAGTCTGGGGTTGATTCATCATCATTTAACGTCTGATTTCTATGTTGGCATGAGTTGGACGATTTGACTGAGGACTGGCGAACCAGATGGCTGCACCAGGCTCCAATCTGATCTGGCAAAGTTTCTACAGCTGGATGCCCTTCCTAACGCCAACCACTCCATGAGAGTGGTTGGTGTTATTTTAAAATAATTTACTTCATAAACAATTATTTCTAGCATCCCTTCACTAATCATTATGTCTTTTGTCATCAACATTCTCTGCTGGTATGGGTTGGACAATTTGACAGGATCTGATGGGACTGCCATTTCTTCCAATGTCTGCTTTGGCGTGGTTTCTACAGCTGGATGCCCTTCTTGAAATAACAACAGAGATTTAAGAAAAAGCTGGAAGGGGTTTTCCTTCTTTCACTGATAATAATGGGATATCTGAGACTAAAAATACCCCAGATTCTGGGAAAGGGTACAGTCACCTCACAGATCCCTCTATTTTAGCCCAGCAAAATTTGAACTGAAAACACAGTTCCAACAGAGAAGTGGTTTTGAGATGGAACCATTTCTAATTGCTTCTCTACCAAATGTGTCTGAGACACAGTCTTCATGGCTAAGTTCTCTTCAGAACTTACAAATCTCAAATCAATTCCTGTTGAAGTCATTTTCAACCATTTTGACCGGTACTGGAACACGGTATTTCCATTAGGATAAGCAACAGCAACACACACAACAAAAACAAAACAATACTGTAACGCACACACATATCAGATCTTAAATATGAAACAAGAATGACTATTAAAGATTTCATGGTTTATTTTTTCCTTTATACAGAAACACTGCCAAGTCTTTTCTTCAGAAATGTTTGTCAAACTCATAGTCTGATCCAGAGTCCATACATTCAGCATCACCATTCTTTTCCTCCGTATCAAAAGTCAACAAACTATCCATGGTGTTGGACAAGTTAGAAGCCAACTTTTCTGAAAATATAAATAACAGAATGGATTTTTTACATAACATTGATGTGTGAGGATGAAAGGATAAACAACACAAATTTGAATGAAATGTTCAACCCTTCAGCATATCTGGCCTAAATATTCTGTTCAAACTGACCACATCTGGCCTCTCTTACTTATCCTTCAATGTCGTTCTAAAAATAAACAATCACATTATTGAAATTTTGAAGGCACGAGATAATGCAGGAATTAATCTGAATACCAAAAGGTTAGAATAAAGATTATTGATGTGTGAGAATATAATTAAGTTAGCCATGACACAGTATTATTACTAAATAAGCCACCATCTTAACCATAAACATGAGAAAAGTGAGAGAAAAATGAATTCTGAATAAGTAGCAATGTAGGGAGAGAAACAAATCAGGTTTTCTTGCGCTGAGGGGTTGCATCCTAAGCCCATGGTTTTCAGCTACCAACATTCAAGGGTTCATATTATAACTTAAAGCCTCAACCAAAAATATTATCGAGAGAGGGTTTAAGTTGATTACATTGACCCCCAGTGTTCAACTGGCACGCATTTTATTGACTGCGAAAGCAGAGTATGAAATGTGGAATATTAAGAATTAAAAGTGTCTAAGGCAGCAGTCCTCAACTGATGTCCTCGGGGCTTTGTGCAGCCCTCAACCATCCTTTTATGGTCTTCCCTCTAGGAATATAAATAAATTTTTCTTTGACTTTTTTTTTTGGTGTTGGCAACCCTTAATTAATTACCTGACTTCTTTCTCAGTTTCTTCATTTTCTTGAAGTCCTCTTTGCGGCTTTTGTTCTTCTGTTCTATGTGGGGTTCATCCTTATTTTTCCTGCTCTGACTGGATGATGTCGATGAGGCTAAACTGGTTGTTGATGTGGCTTGTGATCCACTCAAGCATATTTTAGTGTTTTGCAACTGAAACAAGACAGAAAAATCATTTATCCCAGACGCAAACTTATAAAGAGATACCAGGCTGTGAAGGGGTGCAAGGGTGGCTGGGTGGTAACAGGCTTGTTTCCAAATCACATGGTTTTAGGCTCAGTCCCACTGTGTGTCACCTTGGGCAAGTGTCTTACTGTAATCCTGGGCTGACCAAAGCCTTGCAGGTGGATTTGGAGGATGGAAACTGAAAGAAGCCCCATCAATCCAGACACATTTATTTTTCCTTTCTGTGGAAGAGTGTAAGCTTAAAACGCCAAAAGCTTCTTCCAGTTTTCCTCAGCATCAAACTAATCCACCTAATCTCTCACTTGTCTTCAGTCTTTTGTTTTTGGTTCAATTTCAGAACTTATGTGTGTGTGTTTGCATATAGCCTTGTCTTGACATCAAGAGATGGTTGTAAGCAAGGATCACACTCACACAAGCAATGCTGTTCGTTTTCAGTCTCCCGTGAAAAACCTATGTCTGGTGGCAGGGAAATATTATTTGGAAAGAGGTGAGGGTTGGCAACAGGAAGGGCATTCAACCACAGAGAATTTGCCTCAACAGATTTAGATTATCTTATGGAAACATGGGAAAATGAACATTAAAACAAGGATGAAGATGGTCCCTGTGCCATACAATGACTGATCCCTTCCAATCTGCTATCCAAGCAATCCAGGTGAGAGTTGTTCATGCTAACACCTCACCTGTTGCTTATATTAACAGGAGTCACAGGTAAGTTTATCAATTGAACCTCACCTCTTCATTTCCTATCTGACCCTGTCAGTGCAGGTGCAACTTAAAGAGCATCCAGTCCACACTGTAAAGTGGTTGGCATTTGAAAGGGCGTCCAACTGTAAAAAATCCTGCCCAAACAGTCACAGAAGTCTGGTGAAGGCTTCTGCCTGGCTGGCTCTTGTGAAACCGTCTCACCCATGCTAGCATGGAAGGCAGACTTTAAACGATGACGACAACTTGGTTTTGCATTGCCAAAATATTTTGCTAAATATGCTCTCAGTATATTTTCCCCTTAGATATACCTCTTCTATCTTAGTTTTAGAATTAATAATTATTTTAAATTTGTCGATATTAAGAACATTTCATTCGGATTCTGCAAAATACCTCAGTTTCTTCTGGGGCTTCATTTTCATCCATGCTTTCCACTTCTTCTTCTTCTTCATTCGATTCTTCTTCTATTCCAAGAAGTTGTTGTCTTGCAATAGACTCAACAACTTTCTCGTCCATCACACACGTAACTGGCTGCGATCCTGGGACGGGGATGAAGCTGCTGGTCATAGGTTTAGAATCTGAAATAAGGTAAACAGAAACAAAATGAAAGTTAGGTCTTCATTCTGAAACATGTAGATTGCATGATGCATGTGAGCGAACTGCCATGCTACATGGCAGTGAAGCATGGGCCGTGACTGCTGAGGACATGTGTAGGCTTAAAAGAAATGAAGTTAGTATGCTCCAGTGAATGTGTAATGTCAGTGTGCATATACGACAAAGTGTGAGTGCCCTGAGAGAAAAGTTGGACACAAGAAGCATCAGATGTGGTGTGCAAGAGAGACAACTGCACTGGTATGGTCATGTGTTGCGTATAGGTGAAGAGAGCTGTGTGAGGAAGTGTCACTCCCTAACAGTGGAAGGAACCCGTGGAAGAAGAAGACCTGGGATGAGGTGGTGAAGCATGACCTTGGAATGTTGGGCTTCACCCTCTCATCCCAGGTCTTCCTGGGTCTATGCCTGCCACAAGTTTGTTGCACTGTTAGTGTGTGACACTTTTTTACACAACTGTCCTCATCCATACATAAACACATGACCATACCAGCGCAGTCGTCTCTCTTTGGAGATATGCTGCGATTGGGAAGACTCGGCAAATCAAGTGAGATTGTAGTCATGACCGATGCCTGTGCTGGTGGCACGTAAAAAGCACTGCTGACATCCATGCTGGGGGCACATAAAAAACACCATTTGAGCGTGGCTGATGTCAGTGCCACCTGACTGGCTCCTGTGCCAGCAGCATGTAAAAACCATAATTGAGCGTGTTTGATGGCAGTGCTGCCTGATTGACCCTCGTGCTGGTGGCATGTAAAAAGTACCCACTACACTTTTTGGGTGGTTGGCATTAGGAAAGGCATCCAACAGTAGAAACCTTACCTGATCAGATTGGAGCCTGGTGCAGCCTCCTGGCTTGCCAGTCCTCAGTCAAACCGTCCAACCCATGCCAGCATGGAACGTGAACGTTAAGTGATGATGATGATGATATATATATATGTATGTATGTATGTGTGTGAGTATAGAAGTCAAGGACCTTTCTGCAGTCTTTGTTAGAAGAGACCTAAATTTTCAACTCGATGTTTTATTCATTGAAACAGCTTACGTAATCAACTCTTGAGGGACAACAAAATTCAAATTGAAACAAATGCGTGAAACTCCACAATCTGAGCCAAATTCCTCTGTTGCCCCCCCCCCCAATTTCTTCTGGATAGTTGCTACTCTTTAGTAGCAAAGTTGGAAGTGTGAGGAAATCATATTCTATAGTGAGGAATTTATCAGTTTTGAATTGAAATCCTTTTGTCTCTGTTTTCTCTTTCTTTCTCAGATTTCTGACACAGAAATTCTTATTGATGACGATGAATTCATCTTTTATTCCACTCCTTATTATTTACGGTAAGTCAATCAAATCTATTAGAAACTGTTGGCATGAAATAGTTTTATCAAGTTCTTGGACCTTTAAGATGTGTTGACTTTTATTGATTAATTTTTTTCAATTTTCATCACCATCAACCAACATCCTAATTAGTCTGTATAAAGAATACCTATTATCAAGGTATTCCAACCATGACCATTACTGATGGTAAAACTACGACAGCATCACTTTCTCTCCCACAATCACCAGAACTTCTTACAGCAGTTAAAATTATCGAACTTTTCACTGGAATTAAAGAGTTAGACCTTCCCTTATTTATTCCCTATTTACTCATTAATAAAAATGGTCTCCTGTGAATTTCTTTTATGTTTTGTAAACTATGACACCATCACACTAGTCCTTGGAGGAGAGTGCCTCCCTGTACCACCTGATTAATCAAACAACCAACTGCTTCAGGTAACGAGAATGAAGTTATGTTTTATGTTGGCCAAAACAAACTGAGCGAACAGTAGCTTTTCATGCCTTACTTTTAAAGCCACAACACAATGGCTTCAATGAAAGTTGAACTTATGGCTGTGAGATAACTGGCCAAGCACTGTGGCTTCACATACATTCTACTTTGTAATATACACTTATATCCACTTATATACCAATTAATGTGTAACTTTAGGTAATCCTATAATTACAACCATACAATGAATCCAGTCCAGTATTTGAGTGGATACTGAAGATTGACAATTTTGAGTATTTTAATGTCTTCATGTTCTGAGTTCAAATGAAACCAGGCTCAACTTTGCCTTTCATCCTTTTGGGGTTGATAAAATAAAGTATCAGTCCAGCATTGGGCTTCATGTAACTGACTTAATTGAAATTGCTGGCCTTGTGCAAAAATTTGAAACCAATCTTTTAACATTTAATCTGTCCAGATCTGGCTCAGATATTCTACTTGTTTTATGTTCAAACTGGCCAGATCACGCCTTTCACACCTACCCTACAATGTCTGTGTGGTAAGTAGCTAGCTTACCAACCACATGGTCCCAGGTTCAGTCCCACTGCGTGGCATCTTGGGCAAGTGTC
>JARUKP010000978.1:0-10190 GCA_029874955.1 Octopus insularis
GAGAGAGAGAGAGAGAGAGAGAGAGAGAGAGAGAGAGAGAGAGAGAGAGAGAGAGAGAGAGAGAGAGAGAGAATTAAAATCTTTTTATTATTGAGCACATATGGGACAAATATGGGCCTTAATAGAATGTCTGAATAAAAGACATGATGGTCACAGAAAGTTTTTGAATATAGGTATGCTTAATCATGTCTAACTTAGTCCAAATAACAATTTATTCCTCCACAAGCTATCCAATATATGGTGTAAGTGATGAATTATAAACTAATAACACTTCAGCCCCTCTGCTTTCCATCCTACCAGGGTCCATAAAATAAAGTACCAGTCAAGTAATTATAATAAATTAAATCACTTCTATCCTTCGCCCCTACAATATATGACCTTGTGGCAGTGTTAGAAATTGGTGGATGGCAGAATTGGAAGAGTGGCAAACAAAATATTTTGCCATATTTAGTTACATACATTTGTGTTGCACTTCCAATTTTATCAAGGTTGAATTTGCCATTCTTCTTGCTACAGTTCATAAATTAAGTACCATTCAAATACTAGGATTTCATTTAATTGATTATATTCAACTCCTCAATGAGTATATGCCACTTTCTGCCTTGGATAGAAATCATCATCATCATCATTATAAATATTGTTTGTTGTGAACATCTTTCAAATATAATTTTGAAGGACTGAAATCAGTTTTCTCTGTTCTTAACCTCCACACTTTGCAGAAGTCCAATAATAAGTATTCTGATACTTGTTTATTATTAAATACTAAGAAAGGTCTACTTATGTAAAGTTAAGTAGTACTCTCCAACATTATATATGAACTCAATAAAATTGTGTTTCTCAAGGGAAAGGGCTACTCTTCAAATCATTTTCACCCAATCATTAAAGCTTATTTTTGTTTACAGCTTAGTCTAAGTAGGACAAAACATGACTTTATAACAAAGTTACCAAGAATGGTGGAAGGGAGGATTAGCCTGAATCTGGAAATCTTATTGCAAAGAGGTAGATTCCACAAATAACACTTAAAGATTCAGGTGATAGAATTATGTTGGGTAACATTTAAACTTTCTCACCCAATGTGTACAGTCCATATGATAGGCTTCCATCTTATTTCTGTGAACTCAGATCAATCACAGTATTTTGACTGATCTAAGGTCATGGTAAAAGACACCCAAAGTACCACACAGCTGGTCTGAATATGGAACCATATAACTTTGAAGAGAACTTCATGACTATGTAATCATACACAACATGTATAACTTAATTATTTATATATTATCTGGAGCAGTGGTGGTGGTTGAGGATATTTAGTCTTAAAGATTTTATGGCATTTTTATAGTATATTTTACTACATTTTAAAATGATGCTATAAAATTTATTACGAGTAATAGTAATAGCCTCCTGCTCTTTCCTTCCAAAATAAGTGGCTGTGTGAGGGCATGGGTGACCAATTTAGTAGAGTGCTAGGTAAAATAACTATTTTTTAAGTTATATTACTTTATATTCAGAGTTCAAATCTTGTATTCTTTAACTTTGTTTTCATTATTTCTAGGATATATTAAATATGTACCTGTCAATTACAATGTTTAATTAAATCAGCAATACTCTTTTAATCTTTCAACCTTTCTAAAGTAGATTAAATTTTTCAATAACAATAAGGGATAAATAAACTGAACTGTCTTCCTTTCAATCTTTCTAGAATAGATTAAATAAGTACCTGTCAAATATTGCTGTTAATTAAATCAAATATGCACCTTTGCCAAATATTTGTAGCCTTGTGACTATAAAGAAGTCATTATTAGTATTATTAATGGTGTTGGAGGGGCAGAACTAGTAAAATGTTGGATAAAATGTAGTATTTAATTTAAGTTCTATCTTCAAATCTCACAAAACTCACCTTTGACCATTATCCTTTCAGTATTAGTAAAGTACAATCAAGTACTGAGGAAGTTTTAAATATATCTGCTCTATTTAATAGTGTATAACCTTGCAATTATGTTAGAAATCCTTATTTTCATAGATATAAAACTGGTTTCCCATGTCTGTTTACTCATACTCTATTTTATGTACCACCCCACCAATGATTTTGTAATTGGTCTCTTCAACCATTGCCCTTGTAGCAAATGATTAATGCTATTGTTAGATGATAGGTGACAGAACTGGTAGAACAATAAGTTAAATGTATTTGGTACTTAATGAGATCTATTTCTGAAGGTGATGTGTTTGATCATCTTTCTATGCTCAATAAAGTAAGTACCTGTATACATTCATAACTTACATACATATCCTCTCTTAATATTTAAAGATGACTTCTCTCCTGTGTGGCCATCTAGGTTGTCTTCCTCTGACAACCACTCCTATTGGCATGCACGCTTTGACCTGGAAATGATTAGTGACACTAGCAAGGTCCTAAGGTGTGATCAACATCTAGGAATCCAGTGACGTTTCCATTTTGCTTTGCTGGGATTGGGAGGTGAATCCCATTACTACCTCCGCTCCCCAACCATTGTTATCACTCTGATCTATCTCTGTGGGGTGCTATGCTGGAGGCTCAGATTCATTATAAACTACTAGAACATGTAAATGGTTATAGCCATTGATCTAACCCCTTTTCATTGTTGCAGACAGCAATAATAGTCCCATGTTGTCTTCCTCTTGCTATGTAGGTGACTGTAAACTAGGTTCCTTATAGACACTTTCCTATTTGAGTTAGGGTTGAGCATTGTAGTTTCCATACACTACTACACAATGCTCCTTATCTTTTATGTCATTGTTATATTTCTTGGTTATTTCCTGCTTGCCATCCAGTAAATGGATTGTATTCACTGTACTTAACAGAAGCAAACAATATTTTCTTTGTAGTCTAATAATGATTGGTTAATGTCATTATTATTGTAGACACTGCTGCTGTAACAAGTAGTACTGCTACTTTCCTACAAATTTGAGATAAACTCTACAGGCACAGATGGACTTGTCTGTATATGGTGACACTACAATTGCTTCAACTGTGACTTTAATACTTTTTATTGCTATGGTTGCAACACCTGCATTAGTTGTAGGAGAGACTCAGACAACATTTTCAATGCTGGCTCTCTCTCATCTTTCTCTTAAACTCTCATCTCTTCCTTTCTGTTTCTTTCATACCAAACATTATGATTCCTTGGCTGGAATCCATTTTTTTTTTTGTTTGAAATATGAATTTTTTAACAATTACAAAGAAAACTTTAAGTCAACACTGCTTTACAGTTCACAAAAAGCAAACTGCACCTAAATATAAAATTATTAAATAAATTTTCATATAGGTAAAAAAAAAATACAATTTTTGTAAAAATTTGTGCTGCTAAAATGTAACATGGTTTATGAAAGATGATAACAATAATAACATATACCAAAGGTGTCCATCCAGCATGGTCTTTTGTATTTACATTAGCTCCTTCAGTCAGCAGGACCTGTACTTTTGCCAGATTATTCTGAAATAAGTAAGCAAAATCATAAAGAAACAGTATTTAAATTTAAAACAAAATAATTACAATCTTTATGATAATTCACATTATTAAGATGGTGAGCTGGCAGAATTGTTAGTATGCCAGACAAAATGCTTAGCAGCATTTCATCCAGCTTTACATTCTGAGTTCAAATTCTGCTAAAGTTGATTTTGCCTTTCATCTTTTGAGGTTGGTAAAATAAGTACCAGTGAAGCACATGAGTTGATGTAATCAACTAGCCCACAAAATTTCAGACCTTAGCCTATAATAGAAAAGAGTAGCTTCATTATTATTATTATTATTATTATTATTATTATTATCATTATTATTATTATGTAGTTGTAACTTGGTTCTATATAAACTTAAAACCATCTAAAAAATTTCATATTTACTGTGGAATTTTCATGGGTACTGTTAGTACTTATTACAACCGCTCAGAGTCTAGCTTGGTCCTGACCTCCAGGTTGATAAGAACTGGAAGGAGGTGGCGAACAGGGTGGCCAGTATTACCCAGAAATGGGCTGAGAGGAAGCTGTCCCTGAAAGATCGGGCAGAGGTGGTGAATGCCTATATTGCCTCCGTTATCATTTATCACCTGACCGTCGTGACTTGTACCAGTTACTGCTTGAGCAGGTTGGAACATCTCTTATTTAAGTACTTGTGGAAGGGATGCGTTTTAACGGTCAGGTGGGCAATCTGTTGCCAGCATCCTCTGAGTTGCAGATAAGTTATGCAGAGACTCTTAATGTGCAGATACATTCTTAGGTTACACCACCTGCAATGATTTCTGGATGGGGAGACTCTGGGCACCAATGAAAAGGAACTGGCTAGTCTGTTCCGGAGGACTTTCCACTCGGAAACTATCATAGATAATTTCCAGATGTCCTTGGCCTGGCAGTGCTACCGGGAAGGGGAGGGGGACTACCAGTTTGAGATAAACTCTACAGGCACAAGTGTGCTGTAAGATAGAGTTGTCTGAGGTGCATGCAGAGTGACAAAACTGTTCTGCACAGTCATTCATTGTCCAGGCATTGCTGACTTGTGGGTTTATATTGATTAGCTGCTGTCATGTGTGGGACGGATCAGTCTGTCAGCCAAGTCTGTAGTGATGATGCCCCGCTGCCCTCTTTCAGTTGGACAGATAAGGCAGTATTCCTTTGCCTAGTGTTTGTGGCAAAAGAGGTTGTTTGGTGGACAAGGCTGAAAGGCATGAAGACAAATACATTCCTCTTTGGTAGAGCTCTTATTGACTTCAAGTTTCACTTGAAAGGGAAACTGAGAGTGGTGAGGGAAGTGTTGTCCTCAAGAGAGTTTTTTGAAAGGTGGGTAAAAGTTGCGAAAATGGCAAGAGTGGATGGTACTTCTCTCAGTGTAGACCTGTAAGTCAGAGAAAAGGAATTGGAGAGGGTATTTGCTCTTGGTACTCAGGGAAAGCTTGGACATTGGGGCTCCTCCATTATCCCTAGAGATCCTTCTATGTCAAGAGGGTGGCATCTCTATCATCCTTCCCCACTTTTTTTTTTAAACCTTTGTATACTATGTATATGTCCCTTTTTTTCAGTGTATACCATGTATACTTACCTTTTCTTTTATCATTTCCTTATATGTAAACCTCCACACTTTATGTTAGTCTTTGTATTGTCCCCCTCATCCTTCACCCTTGTGGCAAAATAAATGAAATCATCATTACTATTATTATAGGATGCATGTCTTATTGGTTAGGGTGTTGCAGTCATGATCACAAGATCATGGTTTCAATTCCTAGAACAGGTTCCGTATTGTGTTTTTGAGCAAAACACCTCATCTCATGTTGCTTGCAGTCACTTCAACACCTGACATGTAGTACACTGTGCACCTGTTCAGACTACATTGATTTGATGGAGAGAGCAAGCTAATGTGCAGCACATACATTTGATTACTATAAACAAATCATTTGAGCAGGTTGTTTGGCAAAATGCTGAACACTCTTATGTAATTTTCAACAGGAGAATTCATTGTGGTTATTATTGTTACTGTTATTCAGGTAATGGGTTGGCAGAATCATAAGAGCATTAGACAAATGCTTTGCAATAATTGCTCTGGCTCCTTGTGTTCTGACTTCAATTCCCATTGAGGTTAACTTTGCCCTTCATCTTTTTAAGGTTGATAAAATAAAGTATCAGCGAAGCATTGGAGTGAGTGCAATCAGATTTGCTGACCTTGGCTTTAATTAGACGTAATTATTATTAAGTTGGTGAATAAGTAAAATCATTAGTGTAAAAAAAAATGCCTAGTGGTATTTGTTCAGACTCTTTACAGTCTGAATTTAAATTCTGGTAAGATCAATTCTGCCCCACATCTCTCCATCTCAGAGTCAATTTCATCCGCTAACTTCCTCCCTGAAATTTCTGACTTTGGACTTATCTTTGAAAACATTAAGGGCAGTAAACTATAAAAATCATAAGTGGTTGTAAAAAATGTATTACATTATTTCTTCTGGCCCTTTATGTTCTGAGTTCAAATTCTGTTGAGATTAACATTGCGTTAATAGAATAAAATATCAGTCAAGTACTAGGGTTAATGACATTAATCCCAACCTCTCAAAAAAATTGCTGTGAACTGACAAAATTATCAGAGCATCAAATAAACTGCCATACAGCATTTCTTGCAACTCTTTACTGGGGTCGATAAAATAAAGTATCAGTCAAATACAAGGGTTGATGTAATCAAATAACCTCTCCCACTAGAAAAATTACATGCCAAAATTTGAAACAATTATTATTATACCAAAAATTTCCATCGTCATATTGATGCCTTGAGATTTAGTCTCAAGGAACATGCAAATGACTCTTAGACGAAGGATAAGAGTTGTTTTACAATTCAGTTATCAAGTACACAGTTCTAATGTCTAACATTCACTTGAGTTTGTACTCTTGTATTAACAAAGACCATTTTCACTCACATGTCACAGAGTAATCTTTGTCACCTCCACCAGTTAGACTGGCACTGTCTACTGTATTCCAGTTTCAACAGCAATATCATTCACCCACAAAGGCATGGTTTTTTAAAATTAGTTTAGTAAAAGCAAGGGACAGTTTCCACCAGAGCCCTGAGATGGGAAAATCAGTGCTGTGAATATTTCTACAAGAAAAAGATATGCACAAGGAAAAATATTTCAGAGGGTTGAGCTTCTAAGAAAAGATCAACTGAGCATAGTTGTAGAGATATAATATGTGTGACAAAAGGAGAAATAAATGAGTGAGGAAGACTTGAGTGGAGGTAGCATAAGATCAGGCAGAGGCCATTAGAGAGGCAGTAGAAAAAGAACAAAGAAATGATACAACACATCATGTGTCACAGAATGTAATGTCCAGGTACTTTTCAAAATTTTCTATTTCATTTCCTTCCAATGCCTTGTAACCTTGGAAAAGCCATTAATGTCACAAGATCCCGCCTGAAAGGAAAAGTGAAGGGTAAAGCAGTGGCAGATGTGCTTGATAGTCAAATGATAGGCTACATGTCTTGGAGTATTTAGATTTATTCATCTAAATTCTGAACTTAGTTTTTACTAATTCTTTACTTTAGTCATCAAAGTAAAGGCCATGCCGGTGCACAAGAGAAACAACAAAGAAATGGAGAAAAAGGTAGAGAGAAGAGAGAAAGAAGAAAGAAAAAAGAATATTTAGATGAAAGGAAACCAGTTGTGTGGATTCCATGTTATGTGGAGGTGTTATTCAATGAACAACAACTTAATATCTAGATCTCAAGTAGTGGGGTACATATAGAAGTGAAGAGAGGAATGAAGTGGGTTGGAAGAAATGAGTGAGGAAGAAGTGAGCGAGATGTACTTCTAATAGATAAGGAAATAAACTGAGTGATGGTGGTGGTGCTGCTGGTGGTGGATTGGTGGTACTGGTGTTGTTGTCACTGTTGTTGATGGTAATGTTGTTATTGGTAGTGGTAGTGTCATTATTGTTGTTGGTGGTGGTTATGGTGGAAGAAATATTGATGGTATTATAGATGTTGTTGTGGATGGCAGTGCTGTTGTTGGATCCTAGATTAATTATGATCAAACAGACAAAATCAAAGGTTTTCTAGCTGTGATCACCCCATCATTTTGCATAGGACTAGATTGGCCAATGTGTCTGACCTTTTTAAGATGGTAGGCTGTGATGTGAGGAAATTTGGCTATTATTTCTAGTCAGTTTAACAACATTTGAGAAGCTTCCTTGTTTGTGATGGTAGTGATAAGAGTAGTTATATTTTCAGGTTAGTCAAGTAAGACAACTTATGACAGAACTCCCAGCTATGACCATCGCATCTTATTATAAAACCATATATATTTTAGACTATATTATCCAACTGTTTTTAAAATTTTTTATTGAAGTAGTACAATGTGCTTTAAAGGGAGATTTGGCTGCTATTTTCAGCATGTTGCATAACTACAGAGAGATTTTATTAGTCTGTTCTTGTTAATGATGATGGCAATTGTAGTGGTGATAGCAGTGGTAATGCTACTGCTGTTCTTACTGGTAATGGTGATGATGGTAAGGGTGCTGTTATTACTGCTACTGTTATTGTTGGTAGTGGTGGTGGTGGTGATAAGGAATGGTACGCTTAGTGCAGAGTGACAGGAAATATTTCCAAAGTTATGAATGGTACATTAAAGCAAAAGAGATTAATGCAGCTATACTCCAAGACAGGATGGAAGCCAAAAAACAGCAATCATTGCACTGGCACTCAACCAACAGCAGCTCTACACTACAAGAGTCTATAGCTATTTTGGATGGGATGTACAAAAATATCCTTACCAACCAAAGAAACACCCACCAACTACTAGCAGGGGTGAAGGGGAGGAGGAGAAATTTCATTAGTAAATACTACTACAGCTGCTGCTGCTGCTACTACTACTACAAAAACATTAAAGCAAGGAAACTAAACCTGTTACTTTCTGCCTAGGATTAGCTATGAAGATAATATACCCCTAACAGTTTAAACATCTTTCTCTTAGTAAACACTGTATATTTACTGTTATATTGCTCTGCACAGTGTGTGTGTGTGTGTCCGTGCGTGTATACAGACACACGCACACACAGACACACACACATCAGGCTGAGTTGAAAATAAGCAACATCCTGAAAGAATGAAATTCATCACAATATATTTCAACAATGCGGAAATTTTATTCATCAAAGTAAGTACCATTACAATCAGCACATTTTTGCCAATGAGTTACAAGTTTGTTTATTCTGGTACCATAAAAATCTGGAGTTCTGGAGCTGATGAATGCTTTGAATGCACTTTCAGTATCGGTTTGATTTTTGAATTCTTTATCTCGCAGGAAACCATCAAGGTGCTTGAAAAAGTGGTAGTCTGTAGGAGAAAGGTCTGGTGAAGAACATCATAGCCAAGTTTCCTCATCTCCTGGAGTGTCATTAGTGAAACATGCAGGTTGAGCATTGTCATGAAGAATGATTGGACTTCTTCTGTTGACAAGTCAGGGACAGAGGAGTGGTAATTTTTCATTCAGTTTAGCAATTTCATGGCAATATGTTTCTACAGAATGGTTTTTCTAGGTTTTGAGAAGTTATAGTGGACGAGTCCAGCAGCACACCACCAAGAAGTCACCATAACCATCTTTCTGAAGAGCTTGGATTTAGGGAAGGTTTTCAATGCCACATTTTGGCTTAACCACTGTGAAGAAAGTTTTTTATTATTGTACAGAATCCACTTTTCATTGCAAGCTACAATACAGTCAAGAAATGGATCGGTCTGGTTATGGAGAAGCGACAAGCAAATTTCATATCAGCGCATTTTCTGATTTTTCTTTAAATTGTATGGTACCCATTTGTCGAGTGTTTTTGACTTTCAATCACATGCAAAAAGTTGCAGGCAGTTTTCTAATTAACTTGAAGTTCTTTTGCCAGTTCTCGAGTGGCATATAGATTAAGGCATATGTGAAAATGCAAAGCATTTAGAAGACTATGGAAATAGAAGATAAGCCTATTGAAAGTAAGCTTTATAAACTAGAAATGACAGTGATAATGTTGACCGTTATTTCTAATGATGGAAGGATGGTGAGCAGACAAAATCACTGGAGTAATTGAAAAATTGCCTCAAAGCATTTCTTCCAGTACCTTATTTTCTGAGTTCGAATCCTACCCAGATCAACTTTTCTTTTCATCTCTCCAGGGTTGATAGAATATTAGCCAAGTAATGGGATCAATGTAATAAACTGCTTCCTCTCAAACTTACTAGCCTTGTGCTTAAATTAGAAACAACTATTTCTAATAATGAAGATGACTTATTTTATGACTTAAGCAGAGGGCAAATTGGCAGAGTCTTTAGTCATTTAGATAAAAGTCTTTTGGATAATAAATATACTACTGGTCACACTTTTGAATCACAAGCATCAAAAGCTTTGTTTCCAAAGTTAATGAGCATCCAGTTGGATGTGATATTAAACTTAGAGAAGCTGCTGACCTTACTATGGATAGGGACCAATGCAAGAGGAATGACCAATGCTCAGTGTACAACATCTCTTATATTCTGGATTACTTCTGATTGAAGTAGAATTTGGATCAGATCTCTAACTGGAGATCTGATCCAAATACTTGCACCTGAGTGAATCCTGTTAATTGTATTTAAATGCCAGGTGTTGATGTTAAACCAGACAGCAGATTAAACTAATCATTCAAGATAAGTACAGGTGAAATTAGATTAAGCCAT
>JARUKP010000979.1:0-10189 GCA_029874955.1 Octopus insularis
CAAGTGGAGTTTAGTTTCCAATTTAACTATTTCTATTTCACTTGCCTCAACAGGTCTTCGCAAGTGGAGTTTAGTTTAGTTACATATATAAATATGGACAACCCTACTTTTTTGTACCGCTCCACAGGCACACATACATTTTACATATTTGTCAGGATGCTGTATGTTGGGACTGAACCCAAAACCACATGGTTGCACCTTGTACATTTGTTTATTGACTATTTTAGCGGTTAAACTATTTGGCTCATGATTGTAAGATCACAAGTTCGATTCCTAGTGGTGCATCATGTCCTTGAGCAAGACACTTTATTCCATGTTGTTCCAGTCCTCTCAGCTGGTGAAAATGAGTTGTGCCTGTAATTCAAAAGGGCCAGCTTTGTCATATTTTGTGTCATGCTGAATCTCACCCAGCTGTAGAAACCATGCTAAAACAGACAATGGGGCCTGAAGATCTCAGGCTTGCCAGCTCCTCTCAAACTGTCCACCCCATGTCAGCATGGAAAACAAACATTAAACAATTAAGATGATGATGGGTCACCATTAGAAACAATGCTAGTCATAATGGTTATATCTTATATCTTAAATCACCATTGTAAGTATTTCTAGTTAGATATCTTTCTCATGTTCACTAAAGTTGACATTTTCTTCCCAGGTAAGCTTGATCCTTGTCAATTATTTAATGGAGGCTGCAGTCAGGGATGTCATCCTGCACCCAATGGAGAAGCTGAATGCTCATGTAATGGAACTTCATCTATAGTGAGTAAATACAAAACATGTATCCCCCAGAACCACAACTGTTCAGATACTGAATTCGTTTGTTCAAATGGAAAGTGCATTTACAAAAGTTGGGTATGTGATCAGGACGATGACTGCAAGGATGGTTCTGATGAAAACAGCAACTTGTGTGGTCAGTATTTCATTATATAATTTATGGTCATTGTCATCATACTTTCTATTATTTTATTGTTTTAGTCAATGGGCAGTGGCCATGCTCGGGCAACACCTTGAAGTGTTTTAGTTGATCATATAGACCCCAGAAATTATTTTTTAAGTCTGATATCTATTTTATTGATTTCTATTTATCAAACTTCTAGCATTGAGTAGATATACAAAGAAGAGATTTTTATTGTCAACGTAAAGGCAGAGAGAGGCCTAGCACATACACAAATACACACAAGCACATATGCTTACAAATGCATACATATGCACACATACACACACACATATCCATAGGCACATAAACACATACATGTATTTATAAATATAATAAATGAAGATGGATGGACAATGACAGTGCGATTCACACTACAAACGTTTTGATAACATGGTAATTTTTTTTTGCAATAGGTCTATTTCAAAACTCGTGATTTGCTTTATGTAATACATGTAAACTGCTATGCTATTGAAGCATATGTAGCATGTAGTGAACAGTGATCACCCATTCATCTTCACCATGTGACATGTGGAGATAGTATTGCTACAAAGAATAGAGTTGCAAAATACTTGATATCATTAAATAATTGTGATTATGTTAATTAATTTTGTGATTTAATGATAGAATGGGAATATTAATTCATTAATATCTCTATGGTGTACACTATGAGCCAATGACATACTGGAGGTCATCAAGCTAATAACCATGATTGGCAAGATCCAAATTAGTAGATATATTTATAAATATATACAACAAACTTCTGTACATTTTCATCAACTAATTTCACACACAAGATACAGGCCCACCTGAGTAGATAACAACTAAGGTACCCCGCACTTGGATTGAACCCAAAACTGCATGGTTGTAAAGTGAACTTTTTAATCACACAACCATGCCTAAATGTATTATTTATTTTCTTACTTTCTTTTTGTTTTACTTCCTTTATTTATTTTAACTTTTTATCATTCTTTCTTCTCTGTTTTCTCTTCTTTTTCTCTTCTTTTTACTTTTCTTTTTTCTTCTCTTCTTTTTCCTTTTTTCTTTTTCTTTTCACTTTCCTTTTTCCCTCTCTTCTCTTTCCCTTTTCTTTTCTTTTTCCTTTTTTCTTTTTTCTTTCTTTTCATTCTTCTCTTTACATTCTCTTTTCTTCTTTTCTTTTCCTTCTTATTTGTTGTTTCTTTTTCCTTTTTTTCCCCGTTTCTTAATTAAGATTCTTTTATAACATTTTTTTCTGTTAAGGAATTAATTGCTATAAAGTTTTTTTCTCTCTTTATGTATAAGTCTTTCTGCCTTCAGCTCATTTTTGAAAGACATCTCCATTGTGCCTTCTCCATGAGCATTTCTGGTTTAGACAACACTTTTAAACATATCACAGCCTCCTCTTCCCAGATGCATTGTTACTCTGTTCATCTTCCTAATAGTCATAAGTCATTTTATTCAAACAGCTTTTTTGCTCAAACTGCTACTCTCTGGAACTCACCACAATTATCTTGTTTTCTTCTCAACTATGATATCCAGTCCTTTAAGCTCTTTTGGATTAGTAGGCCACCTTTTATCTTTACTTCTTTGTAGTCCCTTATACTAAAGTGGTGTCAAACCTTATTTAGAACAAAATTGTTAAAAAGAAATGAATACACGGAATGGTAAGAATTAAATTGATGATGTATATATCCATTCTTATTGTGTTCTGGAAGATTTGGATGTGAATAAGCTTTCTACCGATAGCATTTAACTTCAGAGAATGTCTCCTTCTAGACAATGTGTGTGTTAACAACACAAATGGTTCAGTGACATATCAGATTCTAAGACACCTTTGTTTCAACATGAATGTATCTTCTCAGTCACATTTTGATGTGAATAAGCTTTCTACTGATAGATTTTAATTTTAGTAAACAACTTCTTTTAGACAACATGTGTTCACAACATAAATATTTCAGTGCCCAGAACTCTGAAACTAGACAAAACAATTAAACCTATCATGAATTCAGCAAACAAAATATTTTTTATGCATGTTGAGGTTTTCTAAACTGATATCAAAATGATATGGGCACACAAAACAGCGAGAATCAAAGTAAATTCCTGGGATTCATAGGGCTGGTTATCCCATTTCACCTGGATGGGACGCCAGTCCATCACAGCATTACTCATTTATAGGTGAGTGAACTGGACAAACATAAAATGAAGTATATTGCTCAAGAACCCAACATACTGCCCAATCTAGGAATAAAAACTACAATCTGGCAATTGTAAATGCAACAACATAACCACTAGGCTACATGTCTTCACAATAATGTGTGTATTCATTCGTAATTGTTTTTTTTTCCTGTATAATGTATTTTATAAAATTAATTAATTAAAACGAAGTTCCTTCATCATTGCATCTATAACTTCACCAAGTTCAGAAATTTTTGCTTTATTAAATCCATTTACATGTCACATTATTCTCATTTTATGTTGAATGATTACCACTGGGAACTAATATTTCTCATGCTCTTCTCCACTAGCGACCCACACTTGTGAGAAGACTCAGTACAGATGCAACAATGGACGCTGTATCAATCATCGGTTTCGTTGTGATTTTGATGACGATTGTCTTGACAACTCGGATGAAATCGGTTGTGGTAAGTTTGACCTCTATCATTCATCATCATCCTCATCATCGTTGTTGTCATTGCCATCCTTGTCATCATTGTCATTATCATCATCATCAACAGCTATCAATATCATCATTTAATGTCCACTTTTTCCATGCTTGTCTGGATCAGATGGAATTTGTTGAAGTAGATTTTCTATGCTTGGATGCTTTTCCTGTCACCAACACACATCCGTTTCCAAGCAGAATAATATTCAGCTATTGCCAGATTTGTTTTCATGGAAGACTGGAAATGAACGATGTTGCTTGGATGATGGTGATGTTTGTTTTACAGCAATTGCACGACGTCAAGACAAAGAAGCACAAGCATGCACACATGCATGCACATGGACACGCACATACATACGCATGCATGTGTGCACACGCACATACACACTTTACCATCATCGTCACCATTTAACTTCTGTATTTCATGCAAGTATGGATTGGATGATTTGACAGGATCCAAAAACTACAGGGCTGTGTTGGGTCTAATGTCTGCTTTGGCAAGGTTTCCGTAACTGAACGCCGTTCTTAGCGTTTGCAATTTTACAGGAGAACTGCATGTTTCTTTTTTTTTTCCATGGCTCCAGCACTAGTGAAATTACCGAATAATTTCATAGACAAGAACCTCTTGACAGAGAGGGATTGCAGAACTGAGAGAGGTGACTTTGAGCCAGATGATAAGAGGTTGAAATATGATAAAAGGACAGGAAAAAGTGTCTTGCTGCAGAGTAAACACATGGCTTCCTCCAGTAGAAAAGGGAGAAAGGATCGTGGAAATGCAGTATCAGGGTGTAACCTTGAGGTGGATAGAGAGAGAGAAACTAGAGGAGGAGAAATGAGTATAGCTGGGTGGATAGGTAGGTCTATGAGAATGTGAAAGGAGACTAACAGACAGTAGAGATGAAGACATAAGGGAAAACAGTAAATGGTGAACATGGATGGAGGCGTGGGCAATGATGAGTCTCAGTTTGGGGGAAATTTAAGATAATTAGGAGTGAGTTGTGGAGGAGGAGGAGGAGGAGGAGAAGATAGGTGATAAAACATACGTAGAGAAGATGGAGGGCAACAGTATAATAAAAGCATAGATATATGAGAAATAGGGAAATGAGCTGAAGTGTGGCAGAGAGAAAAGATGCACAGTGACAGAGACAGGAGTCAGAGGTACATAGGGATCGATATTGTGAGTTTAAAAAGGAGAAATCAATGACAGATATGAGAGGGTGCTCAAGGAAAAGTAGCATTCAGTGGATGGTGTGGAGAATAGTGGCAGGGTGGCAACAGAAGTGGTTACAAGAAGAGAGGGTTACTCAAAGCACAAAAATAGGGAAGGAATAAATGCATTTCTTCTTTCATATAACTACAACAGCTGAGTAATAGTACTGTAGTTAGAGGTGTGGGTCTTACAAAAATGAATCATTGAGAAGGCTTGACAGGTACAGTTTGGGTGTACAGGAATAGATCTTAATGACATGCTTTCAGCACCTTATTTTTACTGGCATTGGAAGGTTTTCTTGAACATGACAAATCACAATTCATCTTTGTCCTTTGGCATGTCCTCTATGAAGCCTAACAATACGACTTTGTTGCTTCATTCCATATCTTCTTGGATCTCAAAATTACATCCACATTTAACAATCAGCTCTTCTTTATGCAACTCCTCTCGTTCATACACATTACACAACCAAACCAGTCAAGTTTAACTGCATCATGCAATGCAGTAGGATATGAAACATGTTGCAGACGACCAATATTTTATATGAACAGCTAATATTTTGCTTTGACCATATTGTACAACCCTAATGTAAAGAATGAATTTTCAAACATAGTTTGTTTTTTTTTCAATTAACTCTTTTTTTTATTGAACTTTTTATTTTATTTCGTGTTTTTAAATGAATATTTCATCATCTGTTTCCAGATGCCTCAACTTGTGGCCCAGCACAGTTTACCTGTAAGAATTACCGTTGCATTGATGCTGAACAGGTTTGTGATGGCTTTGACCAATGTCGGGATGGAGAGCAGACTGATGAAAAGAACTGCCGTAAGTATTTCACTGCTAATAACAACTTTGCCAGTCTGGTGTCTTTAGGAGGGAAATCTTATCAGGTACATGAAGAAAGAACACATCTGAGAGGGGCATCCATAAAAACAAAGAACTTTAAAAATGGTTCTATGGTGTAAACTTTCTGTTTTAAGGAGATCTAAATTAAAATCTTCCAAGAGAATTTTAAGTTAATTTTTGTTCCAAACACCAAATTACTAACAATAGATTTGCTTCACTATATTCTTCATTATTTTCAAAATTAATTAAAACAAAAGCAGAGCATTCCAAGAGAAACATGGTAACAAATGGTTAAGTATCTTGGCAATTGGCCTTTTGCATTTTCCAATTATTGGATTTAAAATAGTAGATTCTGTCATGCAGATATTTATTTAGTAAACTGCAACAGCAATAACAACAATGAAATGTCTCTAATCACAATTTTATTCTACAAACTTAGTTATTTGCTTCATTTCTGGATGTATCTCACTTATTTCATTGCCTCGATTTAAAAACTCAAAGTAGATCGAATTTCTTGCTCATGTTATCTATTGATTGATTGAAGTCATATTCTCTCAGTTAATGGACCTGAACAAATAACTTAAAACACAAGGCCTCATTCCTCGTGGAGCAGAGATCATCCATGACTTTTCCTCAATTCTCAACTCTCAGCCATCTTTTCTGAACTCTTATTTGTGATGAATTGTCATCAATGACATTCCCTCTCTGATCCAAGTCTGCTTCGTGTCTGCTTGTCCCTTACTTTCAAGGTTTTATATTTATATTTATATTGATGAAGTGTGAATGTATCTGAGAGAGGGAGAATGAAAGAGCATGTGTATATGTGTGCACACACACACACATGCATGTGTGTGCTGCAAATGATTATCTCCTGCTAGCAATATAAACATGAGTGCTTATATGCACCCCAAATCCCTATGAGAGATTCTTTCATGGTAAATAATACAGAATTCTGTCTTGTTCACTTTTAAGTGTGGATAAATATTACTCTTTGGAATTAATACCACTTATGTTAATAATAATTATATTTCAAGACATGAGTTCAAATCAAGAATCTTACAAACCAAATACAAAACGGGATAACTCACAAATAGCTTTTGACAAAAAGGGCCCCAAGATACCATTGTGTTTGGGGGCTATTTCCAATATAAAAAGGATCCAACCCTGATTACGTTGGTGGTGAATTAGATTAATTTGGTATCAAAATCAGTCTAAATGATTGCAATTATTAGTATGATTAATATTCAAAAATATTCTTCCTCGCAGCCAACAACATGACGTGTCCAGAGAATAGAGTGAAATGCCCAAACTCTAATGTTTGTATAAGAATACATCTGCTGTGTGATGGTGACAATGACTGTGGGGACAATTCTGATGAAAACGTAATGTTTTGCAAATCTGCAAACTGTACAGGTCAGTAAATAATTCTTCAAGCATCGTCACAGGGTTTAAAATTTTGGCAAAAAGCCAGCAATTTCGGGGCTCAGGGTAGATCAGTTACATTGACCCCAGTGTTCAACTGATACTTATTTTATTGATCGCTAAATGGATGAAAGGCAAAATCGACCTTGGCAGAATTAGAACTCAGAATGTAAGGACAGAGGAAATGCTGCAAAGCATTTTGTTTGATGTGCTAATGATTCTGCCAGCTTGCCATTTTCTCTAAAAATAATTTCAAATTTTGGCACAAGGCCAGCAATTTATGGGGAGTGGGACAAGTCAATTACTTTAACCCCAGTATATTAATTGACGAATATAATTGCAGGTATGGCTGGTTGCACACTAGCAATTAATTTTTACTCCAAATATAATTTGCAAATGTATGTAAAAACACTTGAAATGTTTGAGAATTGAATAATGACTCCCTGTGCATGGTTTTCTTTCAGGCCATTTTCGATGCCTGCAAGCCAATCGCTGTATTCCTTCTTCTTGGTATTGTGATGGTACTGAAGACTGTTCAAGTGGGGAAGATGAACCAACTAACTGTAAGTAAAGAAGCACATTTTTATATTTCTATGTTAATCGAAGAAGACACATTGATTGTAAAAAAAAAATTCATGTTTCTTTCTCAAACCATGCCAGGCTCATGGAGGCTGGTTTCCTGGTTTTAATGGTATATATATTCCCCACCCGACAGACTGACAGTTTTCTTTAATCAAGTAATCACTTCCTCACACATAACATACCTTAAATATAGCTACAGCAAACATACAAATGTAAACTGGCTACTTTGTGCAGTCTCAAAATCTCACATGTTGTATTCTGTGTCACAAATCTTCAGAAATATCTCAATGATTTTACTGCACCACTACAAGTCCCCTTTCTGAAGCCAGATGTAATGATTTGCTTTTCTGATAATTTTCTGGCAACACTTTTTCTCTCCTTTGCAGCTTTGTTTTGAAATTTCATAAAGTTTTCAATACTATGAAATAATGGTTAAACATTAATTCTAAAATTTTATGAAGAATTAAATCATATGATATAATGGTCTTGGAGTAATTATTCTCTTGTGAAGCTGTTGCAATAATGTTGTTTGTTGTCTCTCAAGTCTGAGAAAGGTGATATCAAAACTTCTAACTGAACAGCCTACACAAACGATTTGTTAATAACGATCAAATGTTTGTGTTGTTCATTAGCTCACACCTGTCGTCAAATCGATAGTGTTTGTATTGGTGCACAATGTGCCACATGTCAGATGTTTTGGAGGTTGCAGAGCAATGTGAAGTGAAGTCTCTTGATGAAGAATGCAATGCATCACCTGGTATGGGAATTGAAATTACATTAATTCCAGATCCTATTGTGAGACCTAGTCTAATGCCTCTCCTTGTCTAGTTTCAATTAAATAAATTTAGCTTTTTATCAATCAGCTTCAATGTAATAACATACAGGCTATAACGTTGTATTTAAATGGGTATCAAATGTGATGAATATCAAAACTTCCTCAAATAAAAAATGATTCCTTCTCTTTAAAAGACATTAAGGCAACAATGGATATTATTTTTTGTTCTGTGAAATTTTATATAAAATCTGTGCAGTTGTTTATTTCAGGTCATGTGAATTTAACATGTGCCAGCAACATGTTTGCATGCGGTTCAGGAGGATGCATCTATAAAGCCTGGTTATGCGATGGAGAAAATGATTGCTCTGATGGTTCAGATGAAACTATTGACTGTCGTAAGTCACTGATTATCTTAGTTTCCTTTATCATCATTAATATATATATATAAAAAAAAACAAAGTTTGTTATGTACAACAGGAGTTGGTCAAGTTCCTTGAGTGTATCTTGGTCAGCTTGTGAACTTTTTAGCCGACCCTAATACATCTATCACACACAAAGACTCCTCCCTCTGTTAACCTACCTGCTATACCACTGCACCTCCTATGTGTTTATAGCTTGCACCGGGTCCACTGTATGGAATTTCTACCTACACCTTTTCTACATATCAAGCAGAGACATTTCCCAGAAGGGATTAGTGATTTATCTGTTTTTCTACTTACTAATACTTTGGTCTTTATTAACGCTAAGGATCTTGGATTACAGGCCTTGCTTCCTTTCCCAAATATTTTTCTATCATTCTACTATAGATTCAGCTATAAGAACGAGGCCCTTAAAATAGAGAAGTAACCATATGTAACCAATCTTGAATTCCTCTGTTATGGCCTGGAGGGCTACAATAAACAAGAGGGGTCTCAGAACTGAGCTTTGGTGAACTCCTACCTGCATAGTAAATTGATTGCTATATTCGTTACTGACTTTCACCTTTCTGACAGCATCTCTTTACATGGCCTGGATGGCTCTCCCCACCCAGTCATCTACCCTTAGCTTCTGCAGTGACCAAAAGATGAGAGACTAGGTACCTTGTCAAAGGCTTTCTCCATGTTAACAAATACCAAGTACAGAAGTTATTGTTCACTAAGTGTTTCTCCTGCGGTTGCCTTATTAAGACAATGGCACCAGTAGCGCTTCTCCCTGGCACCAAAACCAAACTGCATCTCATCTAGGTTGACCCCTACTTGAGATACAACCCTTTCTGAAACTTTCATGACCTGGCCAAGCAATTTGCTACAATACAACAATCTGAGAAAAAAAAGAAATTGTGTTTCTAAAACTATTCAAAAATTTACATAATAATAAAAATGAAAATAAAATAAAACATTATAAATAATGATGGAAGGTTCAGAAACTCCTGGTTCATCATAAAATACTTCTCATTGCTGATGTGCAGGCATTTGTGAGTGAATTATTAACTGCCATAATCAAAAAGGGATTTAGCACCGACAAGTCTTAGTCCCTTTCAGAGGCTGAAGTAGTTTTTGCTATCTTGAATCCCTTGGAGTGAAATTGTCATATTTATTACATTTATTATATTAGTTAGAAATCATGCTTATATCATCATCATCATCATCATCATCATCATCATCATCATCACCAACATCATCATTGTTTAGCATCCACTTTTCCATGCTCACGTGAGGCAGAGTTTATCCCTTTAGTGTTTGGATTATTCTCTCAAATGAGATGTTTGTTTGTTTATATTGTTTTGAATTAATCATGCAT
>JARUKP010000980.1:0-10189 GCA_029874955.1 Octopus insularis
AAGTACTTAAACTACAAAAACGTTTGGATGATGAATTATTTTATTTGAGAGATGCCCCACCTGAATATAGTACTGTTCCATTTGATTTTCAACCTGTAGCTTTACCAAAAGGTTCTGAGATTCCAGTTGACACCACAAAGGCAATTTCTCTTTCATTTATATTCTAATTATATTGTTAAATGTCATCTGTACTATTTCATTTAGGAAATGTTTCTAGAAGTTTACCTGTGCATAGTGTCTTATATACACGAGTGGAACTCTTAGTATCCCTAACCAGGAGAAGTGCAAAGCCGACAATGTTAGTTCCTGGTTGTCATCATCATCACCACCATTTAACGTCTGTTGTCCATGCTTGCATGGATTGGACGGTTTGACCAAGGCTGGTAAGCTGTAAGGTTACACCAGACACCAGTCTGATTTGGCATGGTTTTCTACAGCTGGATGACCTTCACAGATAAAGACATATGACATGACAAACAAAATAATATATATTATACAATATATATAATATATTACATCATGGAGTAGAATGAGATGTGAAGTAAAATCATGTTCAGATACTGAAAATTATTTTATATTTTGTAGGTAAAACTAAATCCTCGACCATGGCTTCTGAGATATGAACGTATGGATTTAAAAGGAGTTGAAGATTTAAATTTACCAGAGAGATTTTATGTTAAAGCAAAGAAAGTTGCCAAACCATGGGAAAAATATGATTTAATGAAGGATTATCGTGAAAATGTAAATGATACAGATGCAAGTGAAGTTTACAGTGAATTTTCTGAACATTCTTCACATTTTAAAGGCTTAAAATAATTCTGGTTTTGTTAAAATATTTGTAAATAAAATTTGGTTTTGACAATAACTCAAAATATTATTTTAAGATAAATGACAATTGCTATTTTAACAGGGCTCTGAAAACCAGGTTTTTTTTTATGACTTTCTCCTTGAGTTGTTATTATATTTTCTTTAAGTCTGGAGGATGGAGCATTTCCCATGACCAAGATTAGTGAGCTTGATGCCATTAATGTTCTGATTAGGCTTGTTGCAGGTCAACACCTACAGGAAAGACACAAGTAGGGAGAAGGTTCCCTTGGGAATGTTGTGGAGAAAAAGGATTGAGCATAATGGTTGAGTGGGAGTGGAGTGCAAGACTAGCCAGCCCGAAGGAATAGAAGCCATATTCAACTGAATCTATTATTAAAATTATTTCACCATTCATAATATCTAGAGCTGTTGAAATAAATTTAATACTGGAGGCTGTTGTGATTTGTTATAACCATCATACAGCAACAATTCTACATTACTTATTTTCTCTGTTATTTCAAATGATATGATACTTATACTGGACTATTCTGCACAAATCTTAATATTGGATACTATGGGGATATTTCTACGATATGTAAAAATTTATTTATAGTTGGTTAACCCCAAAAATAGCACTGATCAAAGGCATTCCACTTGCAACCATACTTTTTTCAGACATGTCAAAGCATATTCAGCAATATTCTTCCTTTTTTAAAAAGTATTGTGGTGTGATTTGAGAGATATTTGGCTGCTGCCATTTTAAACAGTTTAAGTGACAGTAAGGAAGCTCCCTCAAAAAGTGCCAATTATATATATATATATATATATATATATACACTCACACACACACAAGCATATATACATATGTATATATACTTAAACAAGCAGATATATATATATAAACTGCCAAATACTGAAAGGTTACATCAATCCAAACTGTAAACCAAAAAACTTCAGAACTTATCAGTAAATATGAATTTCAGCAATATCACTTCTCCACCAGCCTTGCTACATAGATCACTTGCATTCTTTCATGTTAGCTCTGATTGAGTACATCCACAGTACATAGCTAATTAGTCAATTGACAAAACACATTGCACAAATTTGTTGTAACGAATGTACTATACTTCAACCTAATGGAGAACGATTCTTCACTCTGATATACAGTATTGAATTGTATGGGGTGCAATATGTCAGACAGTCTGGACATATATTTTCTCCAGTGTTCAGTTTATTTCTGTATACTGTAGTGGGCACCATGTGGATATGGTGAACTTCATCAGGATGTAACAGCTGTTGTCCCTTTGCTTTCCATACTGAAAAACAAAGTCTGAAACAATTTGCAAAAAGATTACCTTTTTGTATGTCTTAAAGGTATCAACGTCAACTTTGGTATTCATTCTCCTGGAGTCAAAAAAGTAAAATGCTAGTCATGTACTGAGTAAATTCCTTTCTTTCTCAGATTCAGTCTGTTATCATTCAGATGAGGATATCATTTGTCCCATTCCTCAATAAAAGAGGAGTATTGATGTTGGATTTAGCAATCTCAATCCTTTCTACTATAGGCACATGGCCTGCATCTTTTCTTTTTTAAGCTTAGGTGAGAGGCTAGTTGATTCATTGATCCCAGTGCTCAACTGGTACTTATTTTATTAACCCTGAAGGGATGAAAGGCAAAGTCAACCTTGGTGGGATTTGAACTCAGAATATAACAATAGTAATAAAATAATGAACCTTTGCAGCCCAGAATTAGACATGATTCACTTGGATAGACTAATGATGTTGACAATTTTTTATTTAGCTCTTATCATTCCAAGTTTTCTAGAATAAACTTGAACAAAAAGACAATACCAGCAAAATTTGAAACAAAGCATCCCAAATTAAGTAAAATATTTCTTTTCAAGTATAGAATTCCATGTAACTACAATGATAATAGAATTTTATCACATCCAAATCCTGTTAGCATTCCATGTTTGCCAAATATATACCAGGGCTGAATGTTTTGTTGCATTTATTTATGCAACATTCCATGTTTGCCAAATATATACCAGGGCTGAATGTTTTGTTGCATTTATTTAATGCAACATAACAAAACAGATGGTAATTGAGTGCAGGCAGCATTGATTTTATTCAGACTAAATGATTTTGGTTGTGCATGTGACAAAGTGCATCTAATATTGACCTAAATCATACAGATGTGAATAATTTCACAACATCAATAGCAGATGTGCTTCATTTGTTATCTTTGGAAACACATTCAAGGAATTGCAGTACAGTTTCAATTATCTAGACACTAGATGTTGCTCTAGTAGAACATTTAGCTAATAGGTTGTTTGCCAGAAGATTATTTCTCATTTAAAAATATAGTAAATTTGAATTTCATCTGTTGATGGGTCTTGAATTGCATTTGAACTACAGAAAAACAATCAGTTATATTACCATCAAGGATTCTGTTAGATTGATGATTAAACATCTGGTTAAACACTTTAGCATTTAAACCAACCATATTCAGCCCAAATATTCTGTTTATGTTCAAACTGGCCAGATCCAACCTTTCAATGTTATACTAAAAATAAACAATTTCATCATTGAAATCTTAAAGCTACAAGATAATCCTTTCTACTATGGGCATAATGCCTGATATTTTGGAGGAGGGAGCTAGTTGATCACACAGAACCCAGTGCTCAGCTGGTACTTATTTCATCAACCTCAAAAGGATGAAGAGCAAAGTCAAATTCAGCAGAATCAGAACTCAGAACATAAAGACAGACAAAATGCTGCTAAGTATTTTGTCCAGTGTGTTAACAATTCTACCAGCTTGCTGCCTTCAGAAGATACAAGATAATGCATAATTAATTCAGAACTGTGAATAAATAAGCATTCCATTTGACAAGAGTAATCAGAATACTAAAGGGGTCAAATCCTTTTGGTACCAACCCACTTAAAATTGCTATTGGTTCTATGATACAAACCTTTTGTTTTAAAAGGGATCTCAATTTAAAAACCTATCAAAATTTCATATTAGTTTATGTTCCAAACACTAGTATAATGATGAAGCTAAACTAAATTCTTCAATATTTTCAAAATCAATTGAAATAGTCACAATTTATTTCAGAAATATAGTACCAAAAGGGTTAAAGTGTTTTTCCTCTCACTAGACACATTGAAACGAAACCGTCTGCTCTTTAGCACCAGGTGGGCCATGGTCAAAGAATTTCATCTTATTTTGATTATATATCATTATCATCATCATTTAATGTCCATTTTCCATGCTGGCATGAGGTGGATGGTTCAACTGGAGCTTGCAAGGCCAGGTACTGCATCAGACTCCATTGTCTGTTCTGGCATGGTATCTGCGGCTGGATGCCCTTCCTAATGCTAACCACTCCAGTGTACTGGGTGCTTTTAACATGGCACCAGCACAGGTATCAATCCTGCTACAGCAGACTGTTCTTGAGTACAGCAATGCACCAGATATTTTGGTCCTCAGTTATCTCCTTTGTAAGGCTCAGTGTCTTGAAATCAGCCTTCAATACTTCATCCCATGTCTTCAGATATATATTGATACAAACTTGCTGCTTCAGGATTATTCAAGTTAAAACTTTCCAAAATATCAGCTTAATAAAAACATTTAATTTACTAAATACTTCATTATTTTCAAAATTAAATGAACAAAAAGCAACATATTTCAATAGAAATATGGTAAAGAAAAGGTTAAACTTAATAACACTGAAAGTATGAAAATCTCTTTAATCAAAGATGCTTTCATATGATATGGTATCCCAGTTTCAAATAATGATTTCCTTTTTGCTTCATTCATGACTGTTTAATTTTTGCTCAGTAGTGAAATCTTCAACACATGTTCAAAATTGAGCCAAGGTCCAAACTATGAAATGCATATTTGCAAAATCTAAAGTTGATGGACATTACATACATATAGCTCATAAACTTCATGTCTTGACAACTTATGATGTCTAGAATGATCTATCTTCAATATGTTAAAAGACTAATCCTAAGTCTGTTCATCAAGATTTCAAGAAAATAGAGTTCAAATAAGCTCATCTCATGCTCTCAGAAATCTTAACACACACACTTATACATAAAATCTTTCTTATGCCAAGTTACAACAATTTTCTATCAATACTTTTTATAGAGAGCATGTTTATTATACTTTTACCTAAGCAGTAATTTCAAAGCTTCAGCCTGCTAGCCTTCATCAGAGTATCCATTGAAAGTTAGCAGGCCGAAACTTCAAAGTCACTATCATCACTCTTCTTGTAAAATTATATCATCATCATCATTTAACATCTGCTTTCCATGCTGGCATAGGTTGAATGATTTGACCAGAGCTGGTAAGGCAAGGAGCCACACCAGACTCCATTATCTGTTCTCACATGGTGTCTATGGCTGGATGCCCTTCCTAATGCCAACCACTCCAAAGAGTATACTGGGTGCTTTTTATGTAGCATCAGCACCAGTACTTTTAACATGGCACCAGCACTGATATCAGTTCCTCTGTGGTGAATGAGTCTTCTTCAGTACAACAATGCACCAGATATCTCAGTTCCTAGTTATCTCCTTCATAAGGCTCAATGTCTTGAGATCAGCCTTCAATACTTCTTGGGTTTCTCTCTTCCACAAGTTCCATCCACTTTAAGCAATTAACACTTGCGTGTGCAATTGTCTACATCTATATGCATCATGTAACCAATATATACAAATATATCCTGAATATTGGTCATTTAGGTATTACAAGGTTAGATCATATAACAAATGTTAAAGATTATAAGATTTGAATAAGTTTTAATTCTTATTGAATACTGTTCTCAATGAAATGTTACTATTACTGAAATAGTTTGTAACCTCAATATTAATAAACAAACAAAATAGATGGATTGAAAAATAGTTTTTAATTCTGGAAAAGGAGGGCACAAAGTATGTCTTCATATTACAAAGTTTTGAGGACATAAGGGGCATGTGGAAAAGATACAGATTAACAGAACAATAATGGCTTGCAGTTAAATAAGTCAAGATATATAATTAAAAAATTTGATCGTTTTCTGTTTATTTCATTAGTTAAAAAAAAACTTACATAAATTACTATTTTCTCTTTTTCTAAAAAAAATGCATTAAATCTATCAAAGTCCAATAAGGCTATTCAAACAATAAATATAATCTTTAGGTAACAGTGAAAACAACTAAAAGAATAAACAAAACCTTACAAGATTAGGATAATAGATAAACAATGTTAAATAAAAGTTAAGAGTAAAGTGATTAGTAAAAGCTATATCTAGACAGTGTATTAGAAACAAATTTGAGTAAATAAAAATGGAAAGTAATTTTTATTAATTAAATCCTAGTTCAGCATCTAATTGATCTGTCTTACCTTGTTGATCAACACCTGTAAAACTAAATAAGCTTTCAGTAGCATTCTTACTCAAAATTTCAAAGATAAGTAACAAGTCTCAAGTAAATTGCACATATGTATGCTACTTTGCACAAATGAGTGATTGGGAATTCAAAATGGCTGTACTATGGAAACCTTCAATGACAGTAGGGTATTGAGTTATGAAGACGCTAAGCAAACAGTCACAAGTTTTGGGCCTGTGTATCTGCCTGCCAGTTGGAGAGAACTCAGTCATTGAGGATGTGCTTTGAAATAATAGCTTTTCAAAAGTAATTTTGCATTTTACTCAAGAATGAGAACCAACCAAGACCTGAAACAAAAATGTGGACAAAACATGTTAATCAATATCAGCATTCTTGGTACAGATTTGTAGTCACTTTACAGTTAATCATCAGCAGTTTTGAACAAAATTGAAGTGATATCTAGTATGTGTGGAGGGTGTGCGTGTGTGTGATCTATGAAATTAAATTGTTTGACTAGAAAATCAACAATTTAAAAGAACTCATTGCTATTTACTTCTGGAATATACAGTATTAATTCATAGTTTTCTTACAAAATGCAGTTCATTTCGGCTATGACAAGCACTCTTCAGAGAAGAATGAAAGGAATTTTTGGGCCTGTAATACATATATGTATAGCCTAGAATTGAGACCAAAACATTAAACCAACAAATCAGAAGTAAATAAATAAATAATGAACTCAAAAGAAACAACTCCACATAAAATACATATTAATGACAGAAAGACTAAAGAGAAGCATTAAATATAAGGAAATAAGAGGGATGTTGTAGGAAAAACATGTTTAAAAGTAAGAGATGAAGCTAAATAAAAGAGTACAATTAAAAAGTGATATAAAGTCGTTATAAAAATGATTACTGTATAAAGCAAACTCAAATAGTATGAAATTTAGATTTACATATAGTTGTGTAGGAGAAGGGAAATAACTGTGATGAGAATTCATGGTCTAATATAAAATTTTCTTCTCTACTCTAGGCACAAAGCCCGAAATTTGGGGGGACGGGGCCAGTAGATTAGATCGACCGAAGTACGTAACTGGTACTTAATTTATTGACCCCAAAAGTTTGAAAAGCAAAGTCGACCTCAGCAGAATTTGAACTCAAAATGTAAAGACATACGAAATACCGCTAAGCATTTTGCCCGGCATGCTAACGTTTCTGATTTCTTTATTGCCCACAAGGGGCTAAACATAGAGGGGACAAACAAGGACACACAATGGGATTAAGTCGATTACATCGACCCCAGTGCGTAACTGGTACTTAATTTATCGACCCCAAAAGGATGAAAAGCAAAGTCGACCTCGGCGGAATTTGAACTTAGAACGTCACTGCAGACGAAATACCACTAAGCATTTCGCCCGGCGTGCTGTTTCTGCCAGCTCGCCGCCTTAGTCTAATATAAAATTGAAGATGCTAACCTGATGTATTAAATTAGTAGACTGTCAAAAGCTGTGTGTGTATAATGGTTACTTGTGTGTAATATCAAAAGAAGTAAATCTCAGTTTTATTGAAATTTTATTGAAAAAGAGGAATATATCTACTATATTATGCAAACATGTGAGAAGCTTCACACAACAGCTGACGAATGGTACAACAGTGTTGATTAATGATCAGTAATCAAGTAACTTTATATCTATGGTTTGCCAGGTGCCAGGATATGTGAAGTACTGTATGTGAGTCTTCCATTTTTTATATAATACACACACACACGTATATACACACATTCACACATAAATTTGTCATACATACACAATAATATATAAAGATATACACAGAAACACAACATTATTAATACTTTCATACTCTAAACATACAGATTATATGTATAGAAAAAAATAAACAAGTATATAAACTCTATGCAATTATAACAAAGAGTGTTTGTAGATAAAAAAAAGTACTCTACAGAAATGATTTTAAAAAATATGTATATTAGGAAAGTAATATCAAATTATAAAAAAAAAAAATAGCATTATCTTTATTATTATTATTATTATTATTATTATTATTATTATTATTAAGGTAGTGAGCTGGCAGAATTGTTAGCATAGCAGGCAAAATGCTTAGTGGCTTTTAGTCTATCTTTACATCCTGATTTCAAATTCCACTAAGATCAACTTTGCCTTTCATCTTTTCAGGGTTGATAAAATAAGCACCCATGGAGTATTGGGATTGATGTAATTGGCTTACCCACTCCTCTGAACAAGCACGCCTTTTGCCAAAATTTGAAGCCATTATTATTATTGTTGTTATTTAAATGAACATAACTTCCCTATACATTATATACCAATTAAAACTACAGATATGTGACTGAATTTATACTAAATACAATAATGTAATTGTATAAATCTAGCAAATAAAAGATAAAACAGAAAAGTAACAGAAAGTAAAATTTAGACTCTTACTAGACCCTAGTAGCACATAGAAAAATTATAGGGAAATACAGCAAGTTGGTTGAACTCTGGTAAAACAACAGATAGGAGGCATATTGCCTTCCTATAAAGATTGGTGTTAGAGGATTTGTTGGAACAAGGGTTCATTTGGTGCTCAGGAGTCTTGGTCTAGATGTGATGGAGACAAAAGTTGTTGCCAGAAAATAGTCTGGAGCTGCTGAGGAAACAAGCCATTTCATCTGGCTTAAGAGAGAGGACAAATGGTGCAGAAAGAGTGAACATTGAGAATGGTAGAGACATCTAGTTCAAGAGTTGCAACATCTGACTCAACAAAGCTCATAAAGTTGTAAAGGAGTTTTGTCAGTTAGATCAGTGGGCAGCTGTGGTGTTGCAGTGAAAGGGGACCAAACACCTACAGAGCTGTTTAACTGCTTGATGATACATCAACTCCTGCATTCAGAGACAGAGTACAGCATCCTCAGTACACAAGTAAACACCAAAAGAGACAGAGAATTCATAACTTAAGCCTGTCAGTTAAATACTGAACTAAAACCACAGACAAACTTATGTAAAAAGAAAAAAAATATAAGGATGTGAGAATTAATGATACAGCTTAAAATAAAAGTACAGAAGATAAAGCTAGGCAAGTAACTTTTCTAGCAAGGTATATCTGGTAGGAACTAGATTTAAATCAAAGATGGTTGACAGAATTGCACCCCCCACCCCAATGTAGTCATAAATATATATACATACACGATACATGTCAATAACTATGTATCCATCCATATAAATATATACAAAAGTATATACATATAGATATACAAGCAAATATCAGCAGAGATATTATACAACCACATATATTTATTAGCTGTAAAGCTCCATAAGTGACTCAAGGGCTGAGAGTGTTGTTCCCAAAGTATTGGTCAAAGAAAGCATTTGAAAAGAGCTTTGACATGAATTTAGTCTCGAGTCACAAAGGTAACTTCAGTTAATAATACACACACACACACAGCTTTATGTACCGAGTTCTATTTCTTCCATTTGTAATACCAAAACTACATGTTTGTGTGTGTACACAGTAACTATTAAGTGAGATCTATACACAAGAGAAACAAAGTTTATACACTTAATACTAACTCACATATAAAAATACAATATATAATCACATTTATAACATATATATACTGGAGATAAGGTTAAACAATTGCTGTGCTGATGATGCCTGTCGAAACAGAAACACATGTACATGACTATCCTCTTATCTCCAGGCATTAAGCCTGTTCTTCTCCTTAATGGCATGTCAATTTGGGAAAATACTTGATTGAAATTATCTCCCCTCCTCATACAGAGCTGGTTTTAATTGTCATTTGGTAATTATGACACATTCTCTAGTGGCAGAAATAATTTTAATAAATCAAGAATTTATGTTGTATGGTATAACTCCTATATTTGTTGTATACCTACATTTGTCTATTTTGTTCAAATACACACCATTAAGTTGTTTCTCTTAGCTTATTTTTATTTAATTTATACACATATATGCATAAACCTACATACTACAAATTTACA
>JARUKP010000981.1:0-10186 GCA_029874955.1 Octopus insularis
TTCTGTCAGTGGTTTCTTTGTTTCCAGCTTAAAACTTTTTCTTGTGTTCTAATGACGTTTCAGCAGTTTGGCAAAATGGTCCGAAAATGAAACTAGTTGGGAGTTTAATCGTCTGTTTTTAACCAAAGCAAAAAAAATCCTGAATCAGAATTTCTCTACAGTTCGTCCGTCTGCCTTCACAATCTCTTGGTGATGTGTCTGCATTTCCACTCTCTCACTCTCTTATATACATACATACATACGTGTACAGATATATATATATATATATATATATATATATATATATTGATACACATACACACACACATATACATACACTCACATATATATATATATATATATATAATTTATTGTTCTGTTGAGATAAGATCAACAAAAGAGGTACTCCATTCAGTAATGAATAAATATATACATATGTATATATGTGTGAGTACTTTTCCATTCAGGTAGGATCAAGAAAAGTACTCTATCCAGTGGTAGATAAATATTGTCCAATGTAAACTGTATATAAATAATTAAACTACTAATAGTTTCTTACTGTGAACACACATGTCTAGGCATGTTTTTATAACATGCCACGTGTCTCCAGACACTCTTTGCTCTTACACAGCAAGTTTCTTCTTTCAGTTTCCTTCTACCAAATCTCTTCACAAGGCTTTGGGTTGGCCAGGGACAGGGGGACTAGAACAGGCGAAAACACTTGCCCAACCCAAGTGCCATGCAATGAGAATGAAGCCCCCCCCCCCCCCGCAAAAAGAAAATAATTATAAAATTCCCTCTGAAGTCACATGTTGCCATTTTTAACATGGGAAAGAAAACATTGGATAATGCATCGCTAGAAGTGGTTGAGGCATCAGTGCTGATCTGTATAAATGTGTGTTTGTGAACATGCATACTTCTGTCTGTGTGTGTGTGTGTGTGTGTGTGTGTGTGAGTGAGAGATACACAGTAAAATTAACTTGTGCTTTCTTCTTAATTTGTGCAGTTCATGGTCATATATTCTTATGGCCTCACATTTAGACAATGGGGATAGAACTGGGGTGATAGAAAACTAGTTCAATGTACATGTTTCCTTCTAAAGATATCTTGAAAATGTTGGGATCAGCAAAAATGAGGAGTAAGCTTAAAGAGAGGAAGGATAGACAGGCTAAGATATATGGTTAGACAGATGGAGAGATGGATGGATGGATGGAGGAAATGGATAGATAGGGAGGTATATATATATATATATATATATATAGAGAGAGAGAGAGAGAGAGAGAGACAAATAGATAGATATGTGTGTGTAATTATGTGTGTTTATGGGAGAAAGGTTGGGTGGAGGGTTATACGAAGTGTATACATTTCTCCCACCGCTCCTGAACACTCTCAATCCGCAATCCTCTGCTGTTCTTTCTCTTTCCCACTCTCTTTCTCCTTCTCCCTTCATGTCCGACTACCTCTCTTTATTATTCTTGTTCCCTCGGTACTCCCACCCCCCGCGCCACAAACTATAATTTCTAAGTCATAATCGTTCTTAAACTTGTTATTATTGTTGTTGTTAGTGCTATTGCTGTTTTGGGAAAAAAATAATTTAGAGAAAAAAAAAAAAATTCCTATTCGCCAACTGCTACTATTTTCTTCGACTTTTACCATTCCACTATTTATAGTCTGCGAATATACGTATTACTGTCTCTGGTACTACCACCACCACCGCCACCATCACCACTGAAGAAGCTCTTACGTTGTTTCCTCGAAATAGCTGTCAAATCTCCCTCAAATCACCCTTTACCGTCTTTTAAAAAGCATGAATTGTTCAATAATATCACAATCCTGGATATAATGTATATGAAAACAGACAGGATAGTCACAGTTGGAACACCTCTGATTATACAACATTGCCGGATCCATGTAGCTTAACAACAACAACAACAACAACCACTCTACTAAGGAAGGAGTTTCTATTTACTTAATCGACTTGCTATAAGAAATAACAGTCAAATCTCCCTCAAATCACCGCTTTAACGTTTTAATACAAACTCATTGGATAAAAGTATAATCAGACAGAAAAATAGACGGGATGGTCGAAGATGGAACGTTTTCTCTTTTCTTCTTGGTCAGAGTTGCAAAATTGGGCTACAAATCATGGATTGATCGATTTTTCGGGATCACAACTCTTTATTCGTTTTATTAATTAATCAGTTTATTTATTTATTCATTCATTCATTCATTTGTTTATTAAATTTGAGCCACTTTCAACTTTAAACAGGAAAATAGAACTCAAAATCACGAGTATTCTTTTATTCTTTTCTTTTACTTGTTTCAGTCATTTGACTGCGGCTATGCTGGGGCACCGCCTTTAGTCGAGTGAATCGACCCAGGCCCTATTCTTTGTAAGCCTAGTACTTATTCTATCGGTCTCTTTTGCCGAACCGCTAAGTTACGTGGACGTAAACACACCAGCATCGGTCGTCAAGCGATGGTATTTAGATTAAACGTTATTGTAAGCTTTCAGTCTGGAAGAGAAGGACAGTATGCTCTTAGTAACTACGGGTATCGACTACCTACTGAGCATTTCGTATTTCTCAGTCAGATGCTTTCCAGCGAGTTCATGTCCAAACGAGTAGGAGCAGGTTTTACGTTGCGAAAACTCAACCAGGGGTGTGTGTGTATATATATATATGGGTTTCCACCTATGCGAAAAACTGTCCTATAGCAATCGTTTTAAATCTTATGCGATTGTATGAACAAGGGAGATAACTTTCTTTTCTAAGGTTCGGATGAAGATTTTATTCCTCCCATAACGTGATAATTTTAAGTACGACAGTTTCTTTAGCCAAAAGAACGGAGACTGAAGTTCAAATACTGTACCACTCATTGATAACACCTAAAAAGAAGATGCTTCTTCTTGATTCAACTTTGGTTAATGTAGCTTTGACCGGAAGGAGTTGATATCATCAGACGGTATCCAGTGATCATAAGGTGTTTCGATCACGAACTGCAGAGGTGGCCAAATTACTGCTCATCATCATCATCTCCTGGCTTCCTGCTTAACTCTGCTCTCTTGCTCCATAGCCTGGAAGAGGCTCTTTCTGCTGCTTTTCCCACCCTGCACACAGCAACCTTTTGCTCTATTCTTTAATGAATACCTCCATAAAATCCAAACGATAGCACTCCAAACATTGCTCTCTGGGTGTGTTTGTCTGATCACCGACAGAATGAGTCAGCATTTTTTGAATAATCTTTACATGTATTGAAAACATTTCTCCTGTTTGTATGCCCAGATGGTGTGTGAGTTGCAGAGGGTTAAAAAAATTTAGATGAAGTTGATATTTTGCTACTCAAAAGTTCCTTCTTATGTGTGATAATTAAGAACAACAAAATCAGGAACTTTTGAGTAGAAAAATATAAACTTCATCTAGGTTAAAATTTGTGATAATTACGACAAAATAAAAATAGGAATATAAGAAGAGATAGAAAATTCAGGAACACATCAAATTATTCATTGTTTTAAGTGCAGGGCTTGCAATCAGTTGACAGGTGTTGCTGAAGAAATGGCCAGTTTAACTCTAACTCATATTGGATAGAAACTACTACTAGCTGAAGAAATCATTAGTGATTCTATATACAATGTAGTGTTACATGCATTAAAGTTACTTCTATATTAATGTTGCAAAGTGCTGGTAGCCAATAGTTTATACATGTGGTTACCTTGTCTTTAAATAGAATTTTTTTCTCCAGTAGGTATTAGTATATAGTGTATTTTAATGTGTATAACAAACCATTTCTATTTTTTTTTGTTGTTGTTTTTTTTTTTTAAATTAGGTTTAAAAATATGGGAGTTTCTTGTACATGGATAGTACAAAACCTTTTTTCTAAATTTTAAGCCCCAAAAATTAGGGAGTTCCTTATACATGATAAAATATGATAATTAAAATAAGGAAATTTTGTTATGTACATTACTAAACAGATCAGGAGAAATGGGTGTATAAGGATAATTTCCAATCTATTTTCATTTTGAACAGAAGTAGTATTATTATTATTGTTAAAGATGGTTCATGGGTAGAATAGAGGGTCAGACAAAATGCCTTGCAGTGTATGTTCCAGTCCTTTACATTCACGGCTCAAATCTAGCTAAAATCAACTTTGCCTTTCATCTTACCTGGGTCAGTAAGATAAAGTATTAGTTAAATACTGATATAATCAACTTACTCTTCTCAGAACTGCTGGTCTGTTGCCTACATTAGAAACAATTATTTTAGGGAGTCAGAACGTCAAAACACCTTTGAAATTATTTTCAGGACAGGACCCCTAAACAAGAAAACATTTCCCCATAACCAGATATGCTTTTGCAGAGTATTGGAAATGAATGAAAGTGGTGCTTGTTTACAACAACTGTGACATCTCAAGTACACATACACCAGGGTTCTTTCAGTTTCTATCTGCCAAATCCACTCACAAGGATTTGATTAGCCCAAGGTGACACAGTAAGACTGAACCCAAAACCACCATTATGGATGTAATTTTAGTAGATTAAAATATTCTTTTTCAGCTTATTACATTACGTTATCAGTTTGTTCTTCATACAGAAAATATCCATTTTCCTATGTTATAGTCTTTTTTATATATTGTGAGACAGATTATTGTGCTATTAAGAGTTAAGTGTCTTTCTCTCTCTTTCACATTGTATACCATCATTTGAACATTCATTTTAGAAAAAAAATATTCAAGTTGGTGACAACTGGGAAACTGAAAGGCAGAAGCCAAGTAAGACAGTGAGAGAAGATATTCAAAAGACTTGTCCAATATGTTGTGATTGGTTGAGTGTAACAAGAAAGTATGGAGATCTGTGGTCACCAACACTTGTAAGCATAGCCAGAAAGAGACAATGATTGGATATAGCTGTTTGGATGGTGACATAGCCCATTTTGTTTTAAAAAGCACTAGTGCGGTGCCATGTAAAAGCACTCTTGCCCAGTGCCACATAAGGGCACCTGTGCCACGTGGGAAAGCACCCAGTAAACTCTGTAAAGTGGTTGGCATTAGAAAGATCATCCAGCCCTAGAAACTATGCAAAAACAAACAACTGTAGCCATGAGCAGCTCTCCGGCTAGCCAGCTCCTGAAAAACTGTCCAACCCATACCAACATGGAAAACTGACATTAAATGATGATGACGACCGTGTTTCAGCACCATGGTTCATTAGTGGACAATTTAGGAGTAAAAGCATTCCAGTTACTCCAAAGGTGGGGGGGAACTAACAGCAACAATAGCATTATAATAGCACCACCCTTGTATAAGAGTCATTAATAGATCAAACATAAAATACATAATAATTAAAAAAAAAAAAAGACAATTTATTAATAATAATAGTAATAATTTTTGAAGACTTGAGCAAGTAAATTATGGCCAACCAAGATAAAAAAAAAAAAGTTGGCAGCAAAAAACATTGCAACCATTCTTCAACCATTAGCTCAGACCAAGATGAATGGCTTCAGAGCAAGAAGGCAAGCAAGCCAACAGCAAGAGGCAGTAGCTATCATTATACCATTAGATGATAGAGACTATATCATATGAGTGTATTTTGGATATGGTTTACAATGTGTTCAGCTTAACAATCTCAATAGATTACAAAAAGATTGTCTTCAATTAGGTCTAGTTATACATACATACATATATTCTATATATATTTATATCTATACATATATATAAAGAAATTTATGCACAAAAATATATATTTACAGTTCTCTTTCAAATCTATCATTTTTCTTTTTTTTTTAAACACAACCATTTTTTTTTTTTCAAAACTATTCTTTTTTGTTAAATGTCACTGACACATAGAGCTAAACAATAGCTAGTTATTAACAAATAGTCTGGAAAGAAAGCAATGATGTTAATTATATATATACATAAAGAGACATACATACATACACACACAGACTTATGATTCATGTATGTTGGAAAAAAGGGTGAAATAAGCATGACAAAAAAAAGGGAGGACAAGCTAAACTATGATAAGCAATCATACCAGAGAGAGAACAACTGAAGAAATTTTCTATGAAAAAGAAAAAAAAAAAAAGCTCCACCTTTTTATGGATTGGTCCAAAATATATTGCAGATATGTAGATAAGTTATACACAAATGAAGAATTGATCTTTTGGTCTCTCTCTCTCTCTCTCATGGAATGACTGAGAAAGACAAAAAATAATGTCAGAAAAGAAACACTAGCATTTCTCACACATTTCAGTTACAAATACAAATTTTAGAAGCAACAATTTGCAGAAGGTCATTTGTAAGAAAGTGTCCTGTCTTAACTTTTGTAACCTCAACCCTTTTGTTACCTTATTTCTGTTGAAATTCACTGCCTTTGAAAATCAAAGAAACTATTTAAAATAACTGTCGTTATTAAGCTGGTGTTTGAGACAGAAATTAACATGAAATATTGATGGAAGATTTCAATTTAGATCCCTTTAAAACAGCAGGTTTGCATTATAGAACCAAGGGTTGGTCTCAAAAGAGTTAATATGTTAATCAAATAATGAAGTCATCAGATGAAAAAAGAAAAAAAAGGAAAAGAAGCATCATTGTTGTTGTTTCTTCATTAACTTTGTAGATTAGAGATCTCCAAAGGGATTATAAACACAAGGACTTTATGGCAGGATATCCAAGAAACATTTAACCATTCTGCTGCTTAATAATGAGTATTTCTTATAAAGACCATAAAGTTGCTGTGATATTCAGGACTTTCCCCAAAGGGATTAGTAAAATTAAGAGAAATTTCAATTAAGTGCTGAAACCAGATAATAAATAAAGAACTTAGTACCACACCATAGTGTCAGCTATAATAATAATAACGGTTTCAAATTTTGGCACAAGGCCAGCAATTTCAGGAGAGGGGATAAGTCAATTACACTGACCCCATTGCTCAACTGGTACTTATTTTATCAACCCCCAAAAGGATGAAAGGTAAAAGTCAACCTCAGCAGAATTTAAACTCAGAATGTAAAGACTAATGAAATGTCGGTAAGCATTTCACCCAGTATACTAACGATTCTGCCAATTTGGGGAGAAAGGGCTTGGTGATTACATCAGCCCCAGTGTTCAATTAGTCCTTATTCTATCAACCCTAAAAGGATGAAAGGCAAAGTGAATCTCTGTGGAATTTAAATTCAGAATGTTAAAAACTGGAAGAAATGCTATAAAGTATCTTGTCCAGTGCACTAACGATTCTGCCAGATGACCACCTTAATAACAATAACAATAAAAACAATGATGATAATAACTGTTTCTAACATCAGAATCATAGTAATTGCAATAAACTGATCAGAAATTACTGGGGGGGAAAAATGAGATGTTAATCCAAAAAGTCACTAGTGGATTATCTTCCGGCCAAAAACACACAGCAACACTTTGTGTGGCTGTTAATTCCAAGTAACAAAAAAATGTTTTCTAAAAAAAAATATACAAACAACCACCACAAAAAGAAATAATGCAATAACAAGCAACAACGTGAGGATGGACGTTAGACATTGGTAGTGATAAACCCATTAGAATATTGATTTATACACAGTATAACAAAAACTGAAGATGGATGGATATTTGAATGAAGCTACAGTGCTAAGTTGTTGACTGATAACTGGAGATATTTAGATTCTCTATTAACAGCAGACTAGTTGGAGAGGAAATACGAGAAAATGGGACAGGTGTGAAATAAGGGAGATGACAAGAGGAAAACTACCTGGCATAAAAACCAACTCAAGTTTTCACAACTGAAGGCGCAGGAATGGCTGTGTAGTTAAGAAGTTTGCTTTCCAATCACATGGTTTTGTGTTCAATCCCATTGCATGGCATCTTGGGCAAGTGTCTTTTACTATAGCCCCATAACCAACCAAAGCTTTGCAAGTGGGTTTGGCAGATGTAAACTGAAAAAAGCCCATTGTGTATCTGTATCATCTTGGCATCATGTGATGGCTGTAAATGAGTCACTGTCATACAAGCAGTGTATGACATTTCCAATATTCTGCAAAAACATATCTTGGTCACAAGGAAATATTAGTTTGCTTTTGGTAAAGGATAAGGGTTAGCAACAGGAAGAACATCTGGCCATACAAAATCTGCTTTAATAAACACATGTCTGACCCATGCAATTTATGGATAATGTAGACATTAAAATGGTCATGATGATGAGGAGGGGGAGGACGATGACAACTGGAGAAAAACTGCTTCGCATAGAACAAAGTCAAGTAAATAAACTTTGACAACAGAAGCCAACATGGTCAATAATAAAACGTCTATAGGCACAGATACTTCAGAACAAAAGGTTAGCACATGTCCATAATTCATTCGGTCCCTGGAAACGGAAACATTTCACTTGCCTGTGAGACCATTTAGGACAACAAAGTAAAGCAAATGTAAATAAGAAAAAAAGATAATCATTTAAACAAAAAAAAAAACAACAACAAAGAAAAAGTGGAAGTTTTGCAAAAATTCCTTAATACTGTAAGGTTTTGCCTCAGGCTTACATTGGCCACAAGACATCCAAGTTTGTGGGGAATGAAAGTGGTGTGATATTCAATACTGCCACCAAAAGTGCTTAGCATTGTAAATGAAATGAAATAGCTACATGTGGGTTGTTAGTGCCACAAACACCAGCCTCAGTGCTCTGCCAGATTATATAATGATATGCCTGCTTCAGCTTGAGGAAAATGTGCATAGCTAAGCACTGTGTGATATGTTAGAAAGCATTTGCAAGATACCAATTGAAATATGTACAGTTTAGATCACAATTTGTTTGGTCTTTTGTATGAGTGTGAGCGCACTGAAGCAGAGGAACTGAAGTCTGTAACTGCAGTGTGATTCTATAGCCATTTCAATTCAGAGGATGGCTTCCATGGGACTAATTGGCTAATTACATCATGTATTTAGTAGTCAAAATTTTGGTTGTTGACTCAGTAATATACAAAGAGTTACAGAAAATTTTGTTTTGTTGTACAGCAACAAGTCTAGAAACACAAACAACAGTATTATCTAACATTAAGAGTGACAAAAATCAGTTAAATGGAATCATGGACTCTAAATTCTAAAAATCCCAATCCAGGCAGTTGTAAACAGACACCAAGCAGAGATACAAGTCACTATCTTAAAACAAGCAAACAACACTGGTTTCATTCAACTGCAGTGCTGAGCTCAAATCCTGAAGAAAGCAAATAGAAGCTTTCTCAGCTGTTTCGATTGCCTTATCAACCACAACTAAAACTGCTTTCAGACTATTTACCTAGAACCGAATGCTCCACATCACATTTACTACTGACATAAAAATAAAAGTAATAATAAAAATTTCTCATATTGGCACAAAGCCACATATTTGTGGGGAAGAGGAAGAGAACGAGGTTGAGTATTGAAACAAAGTTGTAGGCATGACTTGGGAGAGGAACAAGAGTGTCTCTCTCTACCTTACCTTAAATCCTGCTACCATCACATGTAAACAGATTAACAATGGTTTTGGATATTGGCACAAGGTCAGCAATTTCATGGGGAAAAGGTTAGTTGATACCGCTGACCCCCCCACCAATACTTGAGTGGTACTCATTGACCCTGGAGAGATGAAAATCAAAGTTAATCACTGCAGAATCTGAACTCAGAATGGAAAGAACCAAAGCAAATGCCACAAAGCATTTTCCCCGAAGTCTACCAGCTCGTCACCTTAAATAATGACAATGATGATGATGATTTCTGACATGAGACAATGATATACATGTCTAAAGAGGGGAGGGTGAATTGATTTGATACTCTATCCCCTGTAGTATTCGACTGCTATTTATTTTATTGACCCTGGAAGGATGAAAGGTAAAGCTAGTGTCGATAGGGCTTGAACTCAGGCATAAGTAAATACCACAAGGTATCCCTATCAATTCTCATTCAACTGACCTCAGATTAATAATGAAAGAGAAGACAAACTATGAAAGTATTCTACAATAAATTGACTATATATATAAAATATAAGAGTGGCTGTGTGCTAAGTAGCTTGTTTACCAACTACATGGTTCCAGGTTCAGTCCCACTGCGTGGCACCTTGGGAAAGTGTCTTCTACTATAGTGCAATCTATGTGGGTGTCTTTTCAGAACATTGTCTAGTTCAAAAAGTCACATCAGATGCCATGATGGTGCTAAGGTGTAGGTACAGGAGGTGGTCAAACTCTGCATAAGG
>JARUKP010000982.1:0-10185 GCA_029874955.1 Octopus insularis
TGTGTGTGTGTGTGTGTGTGTGTGTGTGTGTGTGTGTGTGTGTGTGTGTGTGTGTGTGTGTGTGTGTGTGTGATTTTCTTTATTTATTTAGATTGTGGTCAAAGAGAGGTATGTAAGCAACAGTATTAAAAATTTGAATAGGGATTCGTGAATAAATATCCGAGCGTACGGTCGTCATTGTACTACACATCAACGTTTTGAAATTAAAATAATGAGTGTAAGCTCAGTGCGCTTTGTGGTCCTATGTTCATCTCGAGAAGTTCGCAATCTCAGGTACACAGTGCGTATTCAAAAGAAGTGCACTATAATCTGCCTGAGTTTCAAAAATATTTCAATAGCCCAAGTAAATTATTTACTGATGCACACCAGAATCAATTAGCAATGTGAAATATCGTTAATTAAACATTTTAGCTGCCATTTTTGTTTCACATGTGAAACACATAACGAATTTTCCTCGAGTCCATGCGTCAATTATGATGTACATTCCGATTTATTTCAACTACTATAGTGACATGGGACTTATAAAAGGAAGGTTTTATATTTTTCAGAACGTGCCAAGATAAGAGCTAAATAAAAGTCTGAAAAGAAGCTTGGACCTTTAGAAGAAACATATGAAGATGCTTTGGACAGTCAAGAGGTAAATATTGTGGCGCAGACCATTTAAAGAACATTCGTTGATTGCCACATATTAGGAGTCCACTTTAGTGGTCATTCCTCTTAATTTTGTATGTAACACAATTTTTTAATCTTCGGTTTTTTTAAATGTGAGTATATTATGTCTCCTATTTTTAGCAAAGCTGGTGATCCTAGGGTTTTTTTCGCACGGGGTGCCGACCACAATCCCTAATTTCTATCATTGTACAATTCATACATACACGCGCGCGCACCACATGCTCACAAACGCACACACACACACATACACACGAACACTTAAGTATAATTGGGCGTATTCGGCTTCCGACAGCGTTTCTGAATATTGAAACATATATAACAGATGTAATAAAGGAATACTACTCTCAAAATCACGTTCTTTTCTCTCGATCAATTTAAGGTTTACTGCTCTACCACACCTACTATGATCGGAACCATCTCAGCATCATTATAGGTACTTGGGGGAAATCAGTGCACAGGGTCTTATATTTATTAACTGACAGCAAGCCACATCATACGTAGATCAGAAATGGTGCTCTAAACCCATGAGGGTCTCCAGGCAACTGCCTAGTATGCCCAGGCCTGATCGAGTCAAATTGATCGAGTTGGTAAGTTAGAAAGGAACAAGCTATACAGTTATCATATGTCTTGTCTCAATCCTTAAAAATACACTGACAATTATGCATTGCTTGTGACAAGACATGATATGATAACTGTACAGCTTGTTCCTTTCTATCTTACCAAGTCGATCAATTTGACTCAGTTAGCCTTATCCAGTAGTAAATCACATCCGTCCTCGTTTAATACACTTTCAAATTATGACTTTATCTCCGACAGGGCTAAACCTGGTCTCATATAAAAATTTTAATCTCCACATCTCTTACATAACGTTGTTCTCCCTTTTCTTCTTTTTCTTTTCATGCGACCCACCTCACCGATCATCTCAGGCGAATTTCTTCCTCTTTGCAGGTTGTTTTTGCTATTGCGTCTTCGGTATTTTTCTACAAGATTAACGCAAGCAGAATGATGCTCTAGACTTTATTTTCCAGTTCCTCTTAGTTTAAGCACATTTGAAAGGTCAAAGTTGAACTATGACAATTCGGTGCTATGCTAGTCAAATAACTACCCTCCTCTTCTTCCTCCTCCCGTCACTCATTCCGCCTTTATGTCTGTCAGTCTCCCTGCCTCACTTCACTCCTACCTCCCCCTTTCATTTTATCCAGATATGCAACTCTCCATCTTTGTGTCACTTTGTATGTCACTCTTTCCCTCCTTTTCTTTTTCTTTCTAGCTACGTAACCACCCCGTCTTTGTGTGTGTGTATGTGTGTGTGTGTGTGTGTGAATACATTCATATATAGTGTGTGTGCATATATGTATGTGTCACGCGCGCGCGTGTGTATTATGCATATGTATTTACTGATAAGGTTGATAGGTATATGGCAAACATGTGCACCAGTTCGTGTCTCGGTGAAGGTCATGGTGGTGGCTGTTTTGATGATGTTGATGAAGGTGGTGGTGGTCATGGTACTGATGGTGGTCCTGGTGTTGGTGATAATTTATTACTAGTGATGGTGGTATTGGTGATAGTGACATTGGTGGTAGCCACGATGGTCAAAGTGGTAGTGGTGGTAGCGGTAACAGCGATACTAGGGATTGTACTGGTGAAGGCGGTGGTGGTGGTGGTAACGATTATGGTGGTGGAGGTGGCGATTATGGTGGTGGTGGGGAGGGGTGATAGAGATGGGAATTTGCCGTGGGTAGTCTTGGTGACATAATGTTAGTGATGGTGGCCTTGACGGTGATAGTGGTGGTGGTGGTGGTGGTGGTGGTGGTGGTGGTGGTGGTGGTGGTGGTGGTTTTGGTGGTAGCAATGGTGCCAGTGCTGCTGCTTAGTGTTGGCCGTGCTGGTGGTGATTGGAGTACCGAGATGATGTTGCAGTACAAACAATGTCAAATGTTCAAACAACAATAATACAATTACCCAACCTAAACAGAAATTCACACGATACTGTCATATTACGATGTTTAGTTAGGGACAACAACATTCAAAAATAACAACAAAATCATTCTGACCTCATCATAGACACGTGTGTTTATTTGCATGCCGGTTTTCCTCCACATTTTGGATTGCAGTGTCTAGATGTACGTAAATTGTTGTTTTTGTTGCTTTTTTATGCATCCTATCTACTAGACATAGTCAAAGGCGTTCCAGCCTCGACTATCCCAACTTAAATATTTTTTTTTTCTATATTTCTTTTAGCTTTTTGTAAAATGGATTTTCATCGGTTTTGGTGATTAGTTTTTCAGATTTTCTATTAATAAAACGGCATATTGTTGAACTAGCATTTAAGTGGCTAAGTATTCCAAAGATACTTGTATCATTAGTGCAACTTTATGGGAGAATCAATGTGACTAAATATACAAGGCCATATTTGATTTACAAAGACAAACCATTCGACGAACGTCCTTACAATTTCTGCCATATTGGCAGAATCGAACGCAGTTTCTAGTAAAATACAACACGCTTTCTCAAAAAAGCTACGCAACGGAATCGAAAACCGTTGAGTGTTGAGCTTTAGCTGAACTACTAGCACAAATGATTTGTTTATAGTGATGAAATGTATGTACAGTACATTATCTCACTCCTTCTATCAAATCGACGTTGCCTGAACAGGGGTTACGGTATACCGCACTTTAGTTGTCGGACTGATCGCAGAGAAAGTGAAGTGAATAAAGTCGAATAAATCAACCGATACGATCAGAAAGGATGCGTCTACACGGTCGATCAATTTGCTAAAAATTATAGCTAAACCCCTCTGACAATCATTTAGAATAAAGAAAGATACATTGAAAAATGTAATTTCTGGTATACACGAAAATACTACTGGACATTCACGGAAGGAACGCCTTTAATTACAGCTATGATTGCTCAAGAATGATGAAAACAACAAAACAACATCAACAACATCAATTAAGATTTATTTCTTTCACCCAGATGAGGATATATAGGCGTAGGAGTGTCCGTGTGGTAAGTAGCTTGCATACGAACCACATGGTTCCGGCTTCAGTCCCACTGCATGGCACCTTGGGCAAGTGTCTTCTACTATAGTGGATTTGGTAAACGGAAACTGAAAGAAGCCCAGCGTATATATGTGTTTGTGTGTCTGTCTTTGCCCTCCTCCCCCAGCATCGCTTGACATGCGATGCTGGTGTGTTTACGTACCCGTAACTTAGCAGTTCGGCAAAAAGAAACGATAGAATAAGTACTAGGCTTACAAAGAATGTCCTGGAGTCGATTTGCTCGGCTAAAAGGTGGTGCTCCAGCATGGCCGCAGCCAAATGACAAACAAAAGAATGTATATATATATATGTGTATGCATATATATTTATATGTATGTGTATGTATTTCTGTGTGTGTATATATATATACACACACACACACACATAAAAGGCATTGGATAAATACCTGACAATTGCAAATTCCAGTGCGTCGGCAGTGGACGTTTCCAAATGGCTAAAAATACATAATTTTACGGCCTTGTAACTTTTTTATAATTAATTTTTAGGGAAAATAAATGTGATTTTCGTGTCCGGCATGCAAAACTACTTCAGTGTAGAAAATTTGAAAAATTCTGGTAGTTATTTGGAGATAGTTAAGAAAGATCCAAATTTGGTACTTACTTTATTTGTCTTTATTTTGATGAGATGTTAAGTTACAAGGATGTTAACAAATTCCACTTGTCAAGTGGTGTCACATAAAGACAAGTTACGGAGACAGAACAAGCACATAAACACGTGTATATACGATGAGGCTCCACACAGTTTCCGTCTAATTCACTTAAAGCATTAGTCGGGCCAGAGTCATAGTGGAGGGCACATGCTAAAGTGCGGCACAGTGAGACTGAACCTGAAACCGCATAGTTTCGAAGCTAATTTCTCTACACAGCCTCGTTTACATTAATTCATTATATATCACCAGGAAATACTAAAATACTACGCTATAGCGTATAGTACGATACAACGATTCAGTACAAAATAGTATACCACAACAATATACGCTCATCCAATCACCCTCTTCCGCTGACTATTCCTAGGAAATAGTGGCACTTCCTCCATAGGGTCCTATCAGAAGCAAGCCATCACCAGATTTTTCAGCTGGATTGCCAAGCACTACCAACTGAGTCTATGGATATTACCCAACCAACTTGTTTCTGCTCTATTCCTAAGTCAGCTTGGTTTAAAGAATCTGACTTGCTCTTCTTTCCTGTAACATTCTAATCACATGTCTGCAGTAATGGAGTTGTGACCTGTCAATGCAGAGGAGTGGCAGCTTGACCTGGAGACACTCCCTGAGCTACACATCCTGTCAAGTAACATTACTCCGGAGACCTTTTGGAGGACCCCCATTCCAGCCATTTGTTTTCGTGATCATATTCTTTTACCCAAAATTCATAACCATAGATGAGGATAGAAAATAGAAAATAGTAGGTTTGGTTTTTTTGCCAACCCTCTCTACTTGTGAAGAACAAATGCTGGATCTAGCACACTACTGTGACAACATCTGCAATTCTAGCATTCAATTCAGCTTCCTGCCATCCATCACTCATATATATATATTCAGTGTGTGTCAGTTTTTGTAATCATTTGTATGAATTTAGAAAAAGATGGATAGCTGTACTTGAAAACAAATTGGTACAAATAATCTTGAGCATTCTTTTATTACATCTGTTCAGTGAATCCATCATTAGCAACAATGGCTGCTTCAATATGCGGCTGGAAGTGTTGAAATGTCCAAATCAGATGATCTTTATCAATTTTGGACATAGTGCTGGTTATGGTTGACTTGAGAGATTGTATGATGCTATGAGGGTATTCGTTGACCTCTCTCTCAACTACACCCCATACATAGTGGTGCAGTGGATTGAGGTCTGTTGAGCTAGGAGGCCATGTGTCTGGGAGAACATGATCATGGAGGTTGGCATGCATCCACGCTTGGGTTGTCCTAGCCTTATGAAATGGCACAGGGTCTTGTTGAAAAACATATGATCTTCTGTTGCATACTCTGTCTATCCAGGACCTCACAACTTTCTCCAACACTTCTGAGTAGACAACAGCCTTGTGAAAAAAAGTGAGGAGACATGGCATCTTTCCTGTTGACAACTCTCAGAACTATCATTGCTGCTGGGAACTTAGCATGCATGACAACTGGAATCTCATTCAAGTCTCTACACAACCATCTGTTATACCTTGAGTTTACCTTTTGGTCCTGATCAAAGTTTTTCCCATCAGAGAAAAACCAAAGCATTCCAGCCTCTTAGTATTTTAACTTCTTTAGCAAGCATTTTGCATGGATCGAATGATCCTTTCTTGTCACATCCAACATAAACTAACGTATGACTTGTACCTGATGGCCTCATGCACAACTCTTCTGGTGGTGCATTACGAAGCTATAGAATGGCTCTGATTGACTTTCTAGGGTTTTTTTATTTCTTAGATTTTGTGGGCAATGTAAAAATGTTCTAATGATATTAGAATCTTGTGCATGCATTTTGTGCTTAGCTGCTGAGTGACTCTAAAAGGCTTCTTTTGATACTGGTGATGATGATTTCATGCATTGTGACAACTGTGTTTTGGTTAACATCATAACTTTATATTTGTGTTTTTTTATTTTTTTGTTTTGACATAGTAGTCATGCACCAGTGGCTATTTTTTTTTTTTTTTTTTGAGCATTTTGCAGAATCATCAGCATTTGAACAATCAAGTAGCTCCTGTCAGTTAATCATTTCATCTGATAGCAGATGCAACATTATGCAGATTCAAATTTTGTTTTAAAATCATGTGGCACATTCCCACTGTTTCCAAAAGAATTAGACAACACTATATTTCTTTGGAAACTTCATGGATAGCCAGGCAATGATTTTCATGGAACATGGCACACACCTTCACAATCTGATTTTCCATTGTTGTGGAAGGTTGTCCCAATATGGAATCATCTCTGGTGGTTGTTCTGATGTTGAAATGCTAGTACCACTTATGATATTGGGTACAGCTCAAATAGTCCTCCCCTTGAGTATGTTGCATCATAAAAGTTTTCATTAAGGTTTTCCCAATTTGAAGTGGAATTTCATGCAATCACATTGCTCTTCCAAATCCTTCCTTTTTCAAATCACCAAATACATGAAATATACGTTCACTCTGCATGTGTAGATCAAAGACTAACTGAAATTGGCTAATACTGAACTGAAGGTAAAGGGTACCCATCCACTGCACCCTAGTTGTAAACATGCACCAACTGGTTGGAGGTGCTGTTTAAGAGTTCAGTTTCTTTTTGGACAGATCTATGGTGCATAATGAGCACTAAAGTGTGAGAAATAAACTCCTGGCAAGTTAAATATGTGATATGAGTTTGAGTGCTGGTCAGAGCTATTTGACTTCATTTATTATTTGTACCATTTTGTTGAAAAACACTGCCTTTGTTTCCATTATGAAAATAATGTAGAATTTGAAATATATATTTTTTTTTTATTAACCCTTTAGCATTTAAACAGACCACATCCGGCCCAGATATTCTATCTTTTTTTACTTCCAAACTAGCCAGATCTAGCCTCCCACACCTACCCTGCAATGTCATTCTAAAAATAAACGATCACATCTTTGAAATTTCAAAGCTACAAGGTAATACAAGATTAATTTTTTTAAATGTGAATAAATAAGCATTACATTTGAGAAAGTAATCTGAGTGCTAAAGGGTTAAAGTAATGTTTGGCACATAAATTAGCCTGAAATGTTATGTAATGTAACATTTAATTTAGATCATATTAAAAGAGGAAGTTTGTGACAACCAGGAGCAGTCTCGGGTGGGTTGGTATCAAAAAGGTTACAGCTCTCATAACTTGAAATAGAATGTCACAATATTCCATTTCTGCACTCCCTAAAATAAAACACTTTATACGCAATAAAAAAGAAACCTGTTATGCAACTCTGAATCTATATATAATTTGTATATGATTGCTAGGTTGAAACACTATCAGATTTATGCTTTGTTTTAGTAAATTTTTTTTAAAACAACATAGTTGTGATTCTGTTCTGAAAGGATTTCAGTCATGTTACTAATTCAATTGAATACAATATATTACTGGTAATTAGTTTATCTTGGTTGTACACTTCAACAAAGAATGTACTTGAGACAAAAATGCTGCAAGATGTTTCTACCAACACACCACTTTCAGTAATAATAAGTAAAGATATAAAGATTAATCATACAATGGCTGTATGGTTAAGAAGTCTGCTTTCCAACCATGTAGCTTGAGATTCAGTATCCCTACATGGCACCTTGGGTAAGTGTCTTCTACTATATCCTTGGGTTGATCAAAGCCTTGTGAATGGATGTCGTAACCAGAAACAGGAAGAAGCCCATCATATATATGCATGTGTATGTAAAGTAAAGAGTATGCCATATAATATATATATCATCAACCACATGCACTTAACATATATGCTCTATGTATTTGCCAGTAGGCTGTGATTTGGCATGGTAGAGAATACTCTCTCAAAGTGACAGGTGTTAAAACACCTGAAATTTATGGACAAGTGAGATAACTCATCTCTAATCCCATCCAAGAGTGACAGACCTTGATGTTTCACCATTTTTGTGGCTTATCAACATCACATACCTGAACAGGATTGGAGATGAATCATATAGCCAGTCCACAACTTACATGCATATAGCATGCAAACTATGTGCAGGTATGCCCAGACAATGTATATGTGTGAGTGTCTTCTCATCTTGACATTGTGTGGTAGTTGTAAACATGTGTCACCATCACACAGTTGGTGTTCATTTACAATCTTCCATGGAGATATGTTCAGCAATGGATAAGAAAATATCTTGCTTGGAAGCAAGTGAAGGTTGGTGACAGGAAGGGGATCTGTCCATAGAAAATCTACCTCAATGAATTCCATCTGATCTATCTATGCAAGCATGGAAAAGTGGACATTAACAATTATAATGACAATATTAACAAGTATTTTATTAGCTTGAGTACAATATTCAATCTTGCAATAGTGTACTGGAAAAGAGATAAGTACCATTGGCAGTTTTATATTTGTGTTAGTTTGACATGACTGAGCTAAATGGATTTGATGTTGCTATTGAAAATTCTCTACTAAATATATCTGAACAGAGGATTTGCTTGTCTTCTTTAAGTCCTTTGACTCCATGAAGAACACAGGGTAGCGAAAAGAGATCTCCATCTGTCTTGATCTTTGACAATGGATTGCATTTGTTACCTAGGTGTTAGCTGCTTGCCAGTGCATCAGTTTTAATGAACCTACACCATGTTGTTTTCCTTGGTGAGAGAAGGTTGTTCCACTTTGTAGTTTCCTTCCAGTTTTCACTATGTTGCTTCATATGCAATGTCTGAAGACTACCTCTCTTTACCAGGAGAGGTTGTTGGCGTTTCAGTAGAACTGCAGAAAATTGATTGTGCATTACCCTAACCCACCATTCTCCTTCTTTCTCAACTGGGCTTTGGACTGGCTATGGTGGAGTTATTTGCTTCATAAACAGGCTTTAGAATGCTGAAGGCTTAATCACATGTCCAAGTCTTGCTTTCAAATCTTCCTCTGTACTTGATGTAGTGAACACCATGCTACCTAGATACATAAAGCTTCACTTCATTCAACATATGATTTTCAAGAGAGTATTTGGCAATTAATATACAAAAGTAATACTGTGTCTTCTGCCAAGCTACTAAGTTCATACTGGCCTATCTCTCTGACTGTGAGTAGTTAGAACAGTGATAGTTCATAGCTATAAACTAAATAGCTCAAATGTTTCTCATAGTTGGGGGAAGGGGGCTTTGAGAATTGAAACTGGAGGGGACAGACAAATTGCCCTTGGTTCAAAATGATCTAAGTTATAACCTTCCATCAAACTCTCATGCTAATTTATGTTCCAAACTCCACTTAATAATGACAAATTAAATTTTACTAAATTATTCATCATTATCATCCTTATTTAACATCTACTTTTCTATGTTTGCATGGGCCAGATGGAAATTGTTAAGGCAGATTTTCCACAGCCGGATGCCCTTCCTGTCACCAATCCTCACCTGTTTCCAAGCAAAGTAATATTTCCTCATGGCCAGACATGCTTTTCATTAGAAGACTGGAAATAAACAACATTGCTTGTATGGTAATGCTGCTCATTTACAACCATCATACACACATACTTACATATACATGTATCACACACGATGGGCTTCTTTCAGTTTCCATCTACCCTATCCACTCAAGGGCTTTGGTTGACCTGGGATTATAGTACAAGATGATGAAAAAAGATCACTTAACAATTCTAACAGATATTAATAGCTTGAGCAGCATCAGCTCACAATAGTTCTACAAAATAACTGGGTTAGAAGTTCAAATAATATGTTGACATTTTGTTGTCTGTGAGCAGATCACTTTAATATGTGTTCACAGTTAGGTAACAGAACAGGAAAGTTACATATGAGAAACTAGTGTCCTGTAC
>JARUKP010000983.1:0-10185 GCA_029874955.1 Octopus insularis
TGGTGAAACCAGATGGCTACACCAGGCTCCAATCTGATTTGGCAGAGTTTCTACAGCTGGATGCCCTTCCTAACGCCGACCACTCCTAGAGTGTAGTGGGTGCTTTTAGGTGCCACCGGCATGAAGGCCACACCATATTCAAAAACCCTTTTTTCTTCCTAGACACAGTCAAGGAAATCCAGCACAGCTGAAACCTGATCTGCTTTTCAAGATGACCGCACTCTACACAAGTTACTTCCAAGCACTGCTATAAACAACTGAAATGAACGAGAATGTTATGACTTAGTGTGCATACGCGACAGGGTTCAAGGTTAGCCTGTGCCAAGCGGAGTCAGTCCAGCGGCACTGGCAACAACCACGCTCGAATGTTGCTTTTCACGTGCCACTGGCACATGTGGCACTGTCCTTCTGTTATTCTGTTGCTACTGCTAAATATTAATAAAAATGTGTCCACTCTGCTGAATGGTTGGTGTTAGGAAGGGCTGGCTCTTGTCAAACCATCCCACCCATGGACGGTGGATGTTAAACGATGATGATGTATGTGTTTGTTTCTGTATAACTTAGTAGTCTGACAAATAGCATTTAATAAAATAAGTATCAGACTTTTATTTAGTTTGTTTAAAACTTTTCAATGCCACTATATCAGAGACCTGCTTGAAACTTAGTGTGTATATTATATATTTATATATTAACGAACTTTATATTAACTATTCTACATTAACGATCTGTTGCTAATTTTATGTGATTGATTTTTTTTTTAAATTCTTTTTATTGATGTTTCACTTTCTGACAGAATCATTTTCTAGAATAAATCTGTTCCATTTCTTTTTTTTTTTTTCTTGTTTAAAGATTTGAACATGAATTTGATAATTTTATATTTTTAGTTTTTAATTTTGTTTTTTTCTTTTTCTTTTTCAGGTTCTAGGTCGTTAAAATAAAAAAAAAAATCATTTCGCCAAGCATATTAGTATATCATATTTTAAAAATAATATATATATATTTACATATTTATATATAAAGAAAAAAAAAGTAAAAAAACAAAAAAAATTAATAAAAAAAAATTCTCAAGAAGGCAAATTTTTTTCCTTCTAACTGACAAATTGATTATATATATATATATATATATATATATATATATACATACATATATATATATAGATATAAATATATATATGTATATATATTTTTGATGAATTTGTCAGTTATTCCTTTTATAAGAATGCATAGTAGTATCTTCATTGAATTACTTGTCTTTGAATGTGTGGAGAATTACGTAAATGGTACATGGAACTTTGGGCAGCAAAAGCAACAGCAGGGTAGAATTTGTGCAACTGTGTATACTAATTGGACATCTTGGGTCCCAAAGACCAGCGCAATCTTTTATGAATTTCCGGAACAGTACTCAAAGCAGGATTCAATATATATATAGCAAATAATTCTTGGCATAAATGGCTGTTATATAGATATTAACGAGCCAGTCTGAATCGGTCACATTGACTTCCAACATATTTTCTTTTCTTTTCTTTCTCTCTCAACTTTTATACAAACATGGAGTCCAGTGTTGACCAAGAAACTGATGAACAGGCTAAACTAAAGTCCAGTTCATTGTCCCCTAAAGTTGTGAGACCAAAACTGCCTGCTTTTTCCTCAAGCTTCAGACCATCCAAAAATCGCTCTAAAACAGATCCTGGCAATGCAGGTGAAATTAGTCGGGCTGTTCTGGAGGACATGAAACAAAGAAAACATAGTCGTCAACGACTATCTCGATCTCAACCGTCGAAAAGTTCCCAAGCACCAACGTCAACTCCCACATCTCCTGTGACCGATTCACAGAGATCAGGATTTTCTCGAAGACAAAACCGGAGTCTAAAGCTTACAGAGTTAACGGATAAATTAAAATCTGGTCCTAGTTCAAACGATATTTCATGCAACATTCCATCATCCAGCGATTTGTCGACAGTCGCACCCTACGGAACTTTAAGGAAAATTCCTAACATTGAAGACTTCAGTCAGTGTGATCAAATATTAGACTCACCAGACGATAGTCTATACGAAAGTGGCAGTCCAAAGATGCCTGAAGATTTATCAAAGATGGAATCGGGAGAGGCTGTACCATATTATTCTCATAAAGACACGAAGGATTCGATGTCAGAACAATGTCTCAGTAAACTGGAAAGTTCTTCTGTTTCTTCAGATTGTTTGCCTTCTCCGGATGATAAATCTTTGGATGATGATGGGACTGGTACCAGTGAATCAGACACCAGTTCAACAACGAGTGGCCCTTATATCTATCAACCCCTGAATCGTGACTCTGAATTCTTCAAACTTGCCAAAACTGCTCCACAACGAAGAACTGGTATAACCACTTTAGCAACACGTAATAAGGTACAAGCCATTTTTGGTACCAGCCACCCAATGCAATTGGCCAGTTTCCAGCAGCCCGATGAAGACAGACGTTCCGAAGAACATTCAGGGGGCCACCCACCTCAACGATCTGAGTCTGTCCATGTTCCAGGCTCACAACGGAAAGCTGACCGGTTCATTAAACGTTCTTCAAAGCATAAAGCATCACCAAAAGAGGAAGGCTCAATTGATAGTAATGGATTCGGTACTTTGAAATCTGAAGAAACCTCAGAAAGTGCACCATCAGACCAATCTCGAGATAATCTCTCACTGTTAGCTGCAGGCAGCTGCCAATCTACGGATGGTCAAATGAATACTGATGATGCTGTGCACTTTTCTGAATACGCAGATGAAAATATTGTTGTGGAAGTCTCAGACAATGAAAGATTTGAAAAGAAAAATGGAAAACTAACGAAACCAAAGTCAATAAGTGACCCAAGTGCTGACAAGACCAAAGTTTTGTCCGAAATTAGCAAAGAAATAAACTCCTCACATGCACACAGTTCACCTGTCTTATCACGTGACATAATAGAAGATGGGGGGCCTTTACAGCAATTCCAAGAAACCAATAACCCTCAACTTGAACTAAGCCCATATTCAGAAATAGTTCTTCCACATGCAAGCCCTAAATCCTCAAACCCAGAGCGCCGTATATCTCAAGAAAGCCAAAGATGTCAAAGCCCAGGCTTGGAATCGACAATAGAAGAAGGGGACGAAAATGAACAGTACCCTGACGATTCCTTGTTAAAACCTGACAAGTTGATCTATATCGGATCATCTGCCCCCACAACGCCTCACAATCAGTCTCCAACAAGTACCCTTGAACGTCCTCCACACAACCTCTTGAGTGTTCCTATGACGCGAAAACCCATTTTAAGAAGTATGAGTTCAGCCAGTGTTCTTCAACATGACCGGCGCATGTTCAACACGGCGAACAAAGACAAGGATGTTGTTCGTAAATTTAGTATAAATTCTGATGACTCAATTCCGGGAAATATGAAACCTGGTACATCGGTGCCAGAGTTTGCTTCACCTCTCAGCGACAATGGCTCTTATATCACTATAAGCATGCCAGATGTCTGGAAACAAAATGCTAATGTTTTTGACTCTACAGAAAAGGTCCAAGCCTATGTTAAGGTAAGTTGCTGTTTGCGATTAATTTTCCCAATTTAATAACTGCCAGTTTCTGAGTTTTGTCTCCTGTCGATTTTTGTGTTTGTGTGTGTGTTATATAGTTATGTTGTTGTTGCACACATATAAACACACAAATTTGTGTGTATGCATTTGTACATATAACTTAAAAGAAATTTTACCTATTTTTATGTTGTTGTATTGGATTCTATGCATTAGAAATAACAGCAAAGAAAAAGACAAAAAAACAAACCTACTAACTCAGTTTGTGAATTTTTAAACTTGACATTTCTGAGATTTAAAAATATATTTTTGTCAAAGCAGTATATTTCAAGCTCCAAAGTCATACTAGTAGTAGTAGTAGTAGTAGAAATACTGTAGAAACTAATAACTTCAGTACTTACTTCCATCATCAACAAATCCTCTTTGTTATATTGTGTGTGTGTGTGTGTATTAGATTGTGTGTGTTTTCGTGGAAGTGTTTGTGTTGAAGTACTTGAGGATTACTACTGTAAAATATTTAGTAACATTTTGTTTATTAGAATATTGTTTCAGATTATTGTGATATAACGTTGTGGTTGTTGTTGTTGTTATTAATTATTAAGGTGGTGGACTGACAGATTCGTTAACACAATGGACAAAATGCATATTGGCATTTCGTCCGTCTTTAAGTTCCGAATTGAAATTCTACCATGGCCGACATTATTTTCCATCCTTTCAGGGTTAATAAAACAAGTACCAGTTATGCACTGGGGGAGTGATGTAATTGACTAATCTCCCTCCCGCCAAATTGCTGGCTTTGTGCCAGAATTTGAAATTATTGTTGATGTTAAGGCAGTGAACTATCAGAGTTGTTGATATACTGAACGAAAGTTCCAGTTGCATCAAAGTCAGTTTTGCTTTTTATCCTTTTGGGGTTGATAAAAATAAGTTGAACATTGAGGGGGCCAATGTAATTGACCTGCTCCCTCCCCTAAAATATCTGACCTTGTACCAAAATTTTAAGCGATTGTTAAGGCGGTGAGAGAGGATTCTTAGAAATGTTAAAGTGTTAGGGTGAAAAAAATGTATTTTGTTGTGATTCTTGGTTACTAATGCAATATTTACACTGCACGCAAGTGGCTGAACATTCTATAGACATGCGTACCCTTAACATAGTTCTCAGAGAGATTCAGTGTGGCACTGAATGTGACAAGACTGGCCCTTTGAAATATAGGTACTACGCATTTTTGCCAGCCGTGTGGACTAGAACATTATCAAATGTCTCGCTCAAGGGCACAATGCATCACTGGGAATTGAACTCACGACCTTATGATTATGAGCCGAATACCCTAACTACTAAGGCACGTGCCTTCACATATTATAACGAGGTGTTGATTATGGATGCAAGTAATGAAGGCTGATTTGGAACTACAAGACCACAACAACGAACTTGCTCCTCTGTCTCAACTAACCAAGCAACTATCAAATAACGAGTATTTATAATAGGTTAATTAGTATAGCACCAGTTCACCGTACAAACCAGAGAAATTAGTGGTGTTGGTAGTTTGACACAAGTAGCAGGTAAAGAGATATGACTAAACGGTTTATTGTCGTTTAACCTAAGGTCAGACCTGATCCAGTAAGTCTATGACCGAAGATGTTCCAGTTGCAATTGTCTTATCTGTGTATTTCCTTTCTGTTAAGGTTGAAGGGCAGAAATTTTTGTGGGGGCAGGGGAAATGTTGGTTACGTTGATTCCAGTGTTCAACTGGTACTGGTACTTATTTCATTGACCCAGAAAGGATGAAAGGTACAGTCGACCTCAGCAGAATTTGAACTCAGAACATAAAGATGGATGAAATGCTAAGCATGTTATCTGTAATGCCAATAATTCTGTTAACTCGTTGCTTTATGTCTTTGTGTATTTCAAAGACCATTTGTTCAATGTATACTTTGCTACCTAAGATGGTGTGGAGGCGCAATGGCCCAGTGGTTAGGGCAGCGGACTCGTGGTCATAGGATCGCAGTTTCGATTCTCAGACTGGGCGTTGTGAGTGTTTATTGAGCGAAAACATCTAAAAAGCTCCACGAGGTTCTGGCAGGGGATGGTGGCGAAACCTACTGTACTCTTTCACCACAACTTTCTCTCACTCATACATCCTGCTTCTGTTGTGCCTGTAATTCAAAGGGTCAGCCTTGTCACACTGTCACGCTGAATATCCCCGAGGACTACATTAAGGGTACACTTGTCTGTGGAGTGCTCAACCACTTGCATGTTAATTTCATGAGCAAGCTGTTCTGTTGATCAGATCAACTGGAACCCTCGTCATCATAAGCGATGGAGTACCAACAACAACAACAACAACAACTTGCATTGTGCCAAAATCAGGAATCACTAAATATGATGAATTTTCTGATAAGAGTTACAGATGAGTGTTCAATAAGAGATAAAAATGGAAGTGTTTTTACTGAACAACTTACTCGGGTTTTTTTTTTTGTGTAGAGTAATTTGTGCATAGCTTATCTCATTCTTTCCTAATTGTGTAACCTGATCTTGTACATAGTGTGCCATATACAAAACACTAGTGGACTCATGATAGAGAAGGTTAGGGATGCTAAACCAAAACAGATAGATACTGATCTCATTTAACACTAATATATCAATATATTCATTCATTCATTTCATTTAACATCTGCTTTTCCTGTTGATATCCAGTTTTCATCTACCAAGTTCTCTCTCATGGTATTGGTCTGCTCAGAGCTACAGTAAAAGATTCTCTTATGTAGAGCACAATGGGACTGAACATGAAGCCATGTAGTTGTGAAGCAAACTTCTAAGCCACACAGCCATGCCTACACACACGCACACACACACACACACACACACACGCACATGCACACAAGCACACACACATACACATGCAAGTACACACACACACACACACACACACACACACACACACACAAGCACACACTTACACACACAAGAACACACATAAACACACATGTACAAGTACACACACACACAAGCTCATGTACAAACACATGTGCATATGCACAAGCACATGTGCACATGCACACATGCACACACACACAACACACACAAGCACACACACACATAAGCATGCACACACATGCTTTCTCATGCACATACATATGCACACACACATGCACACATATAAACAAGCACACACACACACACACACACACACACACACAGACACAGACACACATACAGTTACTTGTCCTTGAGGTACATGGGCCGACATATCTTCTCAGATCATTCATTTTACTTGTTCTTGTGTGTTTTACTGAGATCTGCTGTATGTTCATCTAAACCTGTAGCAATAAAAAAATTTTTTTTAAAAAGCCAAGTCATTAATTTAATGTTACAGTGCTAAGAGTCATCTATATTAGCTTGTACCAACACAAAGCCAGATGGATGAGGCAATGCGAGTTAAATGTTTTGGTAGCTGATTTAGTGTAGCATTGATGATGAGAAACAATGGCTGTGAGGTTAGGCTGCAGAATTATTAACCACCTGTTCAGGTCTTAGAAGAGCTATTGCATTGAGCTCATGAGCAAAGCACATGTCATTGCTTGCCCCAGTTTGCTTATATACACTTAGACACACTTATAAACACATACTCTCACACATATTTTAGTGTATCCCTCATGGCTAAGGAAGTTATCCACCTGATGGTTATTACCTGTGCAGCATGATGAGCTTAAAGGAAAATAAACTGTTGCCAGCCAGTGCATGCATCCCATTATCAGAGCAAACATCCAAATTTAATAGCAAAATGAGAATTAGAGTTAGTTCACTGAGGTTCCTTTTTTGGTATCATTGAGCTATTTCTACAGAAAAAAGGCCCTGAGGTAAGCCTCTATTGGATCACTTGATCTGATCAAAATAGCAGCTAAACTTCTCTGAAAACTACTCTACCATCTTAAAATTATTCCTGGCTCCAGTGCACAAATAAGACAGCTGATGGTGGCTGGAACAGTTTTAGTCATAGATTTGCAAGATCAAAACTGACTGTAGTTCAACAACAACAACAAAAACAAGAATTAGTGCTTCTTAGAATGCTGAGTTGCTCCTATCTTGCTATACTTATTTTGGTAATGTAGTGTGGGTGAGCAGATATGAACTGCTGGCCTCTCTGTTGATTGTCTGTGAGTCCATCTACGAATAAATGTTTATACATGCTCATGTGTATGCATCATTTAACCCTTTGTTAGTCACCTGACCTTTCTGAACATGGTTAGTCACATGGAATGTTTACACAACCCAATACAAAAAAGCTTAGAATTATGTAAAATATAGTTATTTTGTTTGTTCAGAATGTAAAATATGCTCATTAATTGAGAATTCTACTGCAAAGATATTTAGTGAGAACAGCCAGATCTGTGGAGCACAAAGAATTGGATTCTTTACAACAACAATGTACCCTGTCACTGAGCCCTTCTCGCTCATAAGTTTCTCACCAAAAACAGCTTAAGTTGGGGAAGATGGAGACCCAAGAAGACATGGGACAAAGTTTAGAAGGCCAATCTGAAAATGTTGAACCTTACACTGGGGATGGCAGAGGACTGAGATATGTGGCACATTGCTGTACTCGAGAAGACCCATCCATTACAACGGATTTGAGATCCTGAAACTAAGGTGTCATGTAAAAGGCACTGGTGTTGGTGCCACTCAAAAAGCACCTGTGATTGTGCTACACAAAAAGCCACCCAGTATTCTCTGTGGAGTGGTTAGCATTAGGAAGGGCATCCAGCTGTAGAAACCTAGTCAAAACAGACAATGGAACTTGGAGTGACACCTGGCTGTACCAGATTCTGTCAAGCTGTCCACCCATGCCAGCAAAGAAAACAGAGTTTAAATGATGATGATGATGGTGATGATACATATAAATACACACACACATACATATATGAATGTATGTGTGTACATATGTATGGGTGTATATGCACATGCTCCTGTCTTTGTTATGTGTCTGTCCCCCACTAGATCTTGACAACAAGCTTTGGTGAGTTTGCATTCCTGTGACTTAGCAGCTGGCCCCCCCAAAAAAAAACTGATAAAAGAAGTACCTGACTTAAGGGGAAAAAAATAAGTGTTTGGGTTGATTCATTCAACTAAAATTTCTTCAAAGCATGGCTGCAGTTTGATGACTGAAACAAGTAAAAGATAAAAGATGTAGATATATATTTGTGTGTGTGTGTGTGCGAGCATGTATGTATGTGCATGTGTGCAAGAATGTGTGTGTACATCTTTGTATGTACATGTGTGTGGGCGAGAATGCATGTGTATATGTGTGTTTGTGTGCATGTATGTACATGTGTGTGTATGTGCAAGCATGCACGTGTATGCGTGTGTGTGTGTGTGTGCGAGCATGCATGCATGTGTGTGTGTGTGTGTACATGTCTGTATGTGCATGTTTGTGCAAGCATGCATGTATGTGTGTGTATGCATGCATGGATGAATGTGCATGTGTGTGCGGGAATGCATGTGTATGTGTGTATGCATTTATGTGTGTATATGCATTTATATGTGTGTGCCTGCAAGCATGCATGTATATGTCTGTGTATACATGCATGTATATATGTGTATGTTTGTGCAAGCATGCATGTATGTGTGTGTATGCATGAATGGATGAATGTGCGTGCGTGTGTGTGTGTGTGTGTGTGTGAGCATGCATGTGTATGTGCATGCATGCATGCATGTGTGTGTGTGTGTGTTTGTGTAATGCTAAGGACTTGGAAATTTATGGCTTGGAACCCAGGTGTTCATGTAGCATACAAGTGTTGGCAACTAACCTGAAAGATGAAGAACTCTAATAAGTGGTTTGTTGTTCATTGAATTTGTGATGTATGTTTGCATCACTTAAAAGAAAAATCATCTGTGTGCTTTGTTTAAAAGCTAAAGGCTGTTGAATCTTCACACATCAAAACTAACAGGAGAATCCACTTGAGATGCAGAATGGTTTTGTTTCAGGGAGAAGTACCACTGGATGCCATCTTCTTTGTTAGAGAAGTGCAGGAAGAATAATTAGCTAAGAGTAAACCATTGTACTTGACATTTGTTGACCTAGGGAAAGCCTTTAATTGAGGGAAAAATTAGGCATAAGTAGACTCAGATGGGGTATGCAAAAGAGATGACTGCACTGGTTTGGACATGAAATGCATATATATGAGGAAAGCCACACAAAGAAGGGCCAGTCAATGAAAGTGAATGGAACTCGTTGAAGAGTGATGCTTAGGAAGTTATGGGATGAAGTAGTGAAGGCTGATCTCAAGATGCTGAACCCCAGAAGACAGTGACTGAAGGTCTGAGAGTTTCAGGCATTGGCACAGACCTTGAGTATACAGTAATCCCTCGCCATATAGTGGTTCATCTATTGCGGTTTATCATTTAAGCTTACGTCGATTTCTCCATGGTGTTGTTTTGCATTTATATTGAAATAAATATATACAAATTATAAAGATAATAAAAAAATTACAGTAGAGTGGTTTATACTTTGAGGATTTTTACCTATCGTGGGTTGTTTTGGAATGTAACACCAGTGATAGTCAAGGGATTACTGTATTCTCCTATTTTGAGTTCTAGGGGGACAAACAGAGACACAAACAAACATATATATAAATATATATATGTGTGTATAT
>JARUKP010000984.1:0-10183 GCA_029874955.1 Octopus insularis
TGTAAAGAGCCAGAAGAAATGCCACTAAACATTTTGTCTGATATGCTAACAAACTGACCAGTTCACAGTCTTAGGTCTCTGTGAAATATGATTTCTAATATTGGTATAAAACCACAAATTCTGAAGAGAGGGAGGGTGTGCTCAATTGTATAGACTCCAATACCCAACTGATACTTAATTCATCAATCCACAAAGGTTGCAAAATGGCAAACTTGACTCCAGCAGGATCTCAAACTCAAAACGTAAACAGATATATCCAAAAAGCACAAAGTATTTAGTTCAATATTTAACCATTTCTATAACTTATCTGACATTCAATAATAATAATAATAACCCTTTCTACTGGAAGCACAAGGCCTCAAATATATGGCTGCAGTCTAATGACTGAAACAAGAATATAAAAGCCATACACACTTACACAGACACAATAAATCTGAAGAGATAAATACATATACACACAGAAACACATTAATATACACAAACACAGGCACATTCATGAATACACATGGGTGTATAGACAAGAAGACAGAGACTCAGACATGCACATATATACATTTATGTGTACACACACTGATCCACACAAATACACACACATACATAAATACACACACACAGATGGAACTAAAAGGTATACAGCAAGCCACTAAACATAGGAGGAAGAAAACCCAGTTTGAAACAATGCAAGTTCATGCAGTTCATGCATGGCTGAGCAATAAGCTCATCAAAGGTTTCGAGTTCAACCCCCACTGAAGGTGGCATTTAACCCTTCAGCATTTAATCCAGCCATATCTGGCCCGAATATTCTATCTGTTTTATGTTAAAACCAATCAGATCCAACCTCTCACACCTATCCTACAAAGTCATTCTAAAAATATGCAGACACACCATTGAAACTACAATATAATGCGTGATTAATTAAAACGTGAATAAATAAACAATACATTTGACAAAGAAATCTGAATGCTAAAGGATTAAATATCAGCAGGGGGACATCTGGGAGTCACTACCTAAGTGGGTCTGGCTCCCTTAGAACAGGCCAAAACATTTACTTGACAGTTCTTCCTCTGAAGGTTTCCCCTGCTGCCTGCTCACCCCTAAGCAAGTTTCTGGTCACTCACACAGACAAGCATCTTTTAAGTAGGAATAGTAGCAAAGTTGTACTTCAAGACTGAACTTACCTTTAACGATGCCATGATAAATCATCCGACATAACATTAATACTAATGCGTCGTTAACCAGAAATAAGGAACCGACATCTGTCCTCATTAAACTTCTCTCACCATTCCAGGCTGGTTCGTATATAAGGTGTTCAAAATTTTTACCAAAGTTCTCCCATATATTCTCCAAATAAGTAGCAACTAATTGAGATTTGATAGAAGAATTTGCAGTGTCGCCCCAGGAAACAGTCTTACGACGTGAATCTGTTCTGGAGAGAACCGGCGTACCAGAAAATCTGCGAGCTGTCAACCGGTTTGTAGTGACACCTTTGTTATCCTTTGTTGAGGAATTATTTGTATTATCATAACGTAAAAAATTTGTTGAATTGCATATGACACTTAGAAATTTTTCAGCAAAATCTTGTTCCCTTCTGACGAAGTCGGTCAGAGGGGACATTAAAATAGAAAGATCAGGAGCTTTTAAAGGGTTCACATTTAATATGACAGTGCTCAAACTTGCACTGCCGTTACCAATTTGATGTTCAAAGGACTCAGATGACACTGCACTCATGATATTGGCAGACAAATCGTTCCAGACAAACCCTGGAAGTGTGCCTGTATCTAAGTTGTCGATGAATTCATCGCTTTTTGTTAGAAATCGATGTGTGTCAAAAGTGGCATAGCGCGACCTTTGGTTTGCGAAACAATTCAAAATGTGATTCAAAGAAATGGGTGATATAGTAATGAGGGAAGATAAATTGTGAAATTTAGAATTTATCATAATACTGTTCCACATAGCCATTAAATTAGGGTCCTTGAATATTATACTTTCATTGTCGTGAAAGGCATTCAGCTTGGCACTTGTGACAATAGAATTGAAGTCTTCCAGACCACGAGCAACACTCCAAAATACTTCGTTCGAAACATGACTCATCTGAGAGTGAGAAAATACTACAAGACCAATTTCAATTAATTTATGAATCCACCATATTGTGGCATCCTGTAGCTGAAAAAATACTTTTTTCAACATTTTCAACTCTGAGTAAACGCTACTTAGTAATGGCTGCATCCATTGCTGTGTTCGGATTCTCTGTTGGATACTGTTCCAATGGTTGCTGTGCACTCGCAAATCTTCACATATCGAATTCAAACCACAAAGTTTGCTCTCAATGTCCTGTGGTAATTGGTTATTGTGCATAATATCATACAGTGTGCAGTATTCAGTATAGACCATGGATTCAAGTTCTTGTATGAAAAGCAAAGTGGATTTCACTCGGTACATCCAATCATGAGTAAATTCTAGCCAAGCCCTCTTCTCCATAATTTTTTGGAGCTGAAGATAATATTTCCCCAGCCCAACGCCATCGCGACAATGTGTGATGTTCAAGCCAGAGTGATCAAACGATCGTTTGCAAGCGTGTCTTCCAGGACAAACTATACGGAACGCTCTCCGTAGAGCTCGAAGTGTTTCTTCTGCATCGCTGACATCAAAGCGATTGTCTTCAAGAAGTGCAAATGGAACCGGATCAAAACTGAGATCGTGGATTGGTGGTGGTTCATCCTCATCAATGCATTTTGTTTTACCAATCCGGTGAAGTGATGGCAGCTTCCCTCTCATGCTGTGAACAGGTTCTAACATTTTACAAACTGTAAAAAAATTTAAAAAACAAAAATATTAAACAAAAAATTCAGAACTCAAGCTAAACATAAACGACAACAACTAAACATAGAGCTTATCAGATATAATACACAAAGGTTTGAAGCTATAACATATAGAGATGGGATAAAAACAACTGTAATTTGAAAGATAATGTACTTACATTAATAAATTAGTTGCTGCCTTAGTTTGTGATCTGACCACACTGTAGTTGCTGCAGTAACAACACTGTTTTGTGCTTGTTTGTTTTTTCCAGTCAAACTCCTCAGGAAAGTTGGTTGTTTACAACTGCTGCTTTATTTCTTGATCAACTGTAATAGATTGAAAAGACAAAGCAAGTTCTTAAATCATGTCAACTCTCTGCTAAGTGGGTTGTACTTTTGATTAGTATATGTGGCAGTGTGGTAAGAAGCTTGCTTCCCAACCACATGGTTCTGGGTTCAGTCCCACTGTGTGGCACTTCAGGTAAGTGTCTTCTACTATAGCCTCAGGCCAACCAAAGCCTTGTGAGTGAATTCGATAGATGGACACTGAAAGAAGTCTGTCGAGTGTGTGTGTGTGTGTGTGTGTGTGTGTTTATGTTTGTCCCCATTCACCACTTGACAACTGGTGCTAGTGTGTTTACATCCCTGTAACTTAAGAAGGACAGATAGAATAAGTACCGGGCTTAAAAAAGAAAAGTACCTGGGTCGATTCATTTGACTAAAGACTCTTCAAAGCAGTGCCCCAGCATGGCCACAATCTAATGTCTAAAACAAATAAAAGGTTACTCAATAAGGATCATAGGGCCAGTCTCTCCGCTTTCTCCATCCTCCTGGATGGAATGCCAGAAAAAAAAAATTAAACACCATATCTTTCTCATCGTAGAACTGAAGACGGGGCAGAAAAATTGCCATGTTTAATAAAATTAGATGGGTTTAACCCATTAACATTCAAATTATTCTGTCAAATGTAAAGCTTATTATTCACATCATTTTTAATTAATCATGCATTATTTCACGGCTTTGAGATTTCAATGGTGTGACTGATTATTTTAAAACTGACACTGTAAGGTAGCTATGAAAAACAATAATTGAACCAGTTTGAAGATAAAAGGTAGAATATTTTGCCCAGATATGACCAGTTTAATATTTTGGCCAGATATGGCCAGTTTAAACACTAAAGGGTTAAGAAACGGTATAGTATTGTACCTAACCTTTTATCTTCTTGTCGTTAAGACACACTATCAGGAAATTTAATCTATTTCTTTTCAGTTATCTTCCATTGTCAGAATCGTTTTCAAACATCACCCATGATCATCATTCTTTCTACTCTTTACCCTCTTAGGATAATTTTTATGAAATAGTGATAATGTCGAAAGAACACATTAATCTTGCCAAGCTCATGACAGTCATTTTAGTGTTGATGTCACAATAAACTGCATCCAGTACATCCTGTAAAGTGGTTGATTCAGGAAGAGCATCTAATCATAGAAACTATGCCAAAAATTAAAATTTATGAGCAAACGTGTGATCCTCCTACCTGTCAAGGAAGATAGGAACTTGGAATAAGAACTGGCTGTGATGTATCGAAACCATGCCAGCATAAAAATAGGCAAAATGATAATGATTTCATGCAGCCTACCTTTCACCAAGAGAGAAATTCTTTGTTGTGAAGGAAGGCAAAAGCATTATTGATGCTGTATTGATCTATGACAAATCTAACAGACAAGAAATACAACTTGATACATTTGCTACCAATGGTCCATGCAAGACACCATATAATTAATAGAATGACTTTCTGTGTAACAAGCAAGTCCAAGAGTGGTCATCCACCATTAATAATGTGCCTGCCCAGCTTAAGAAAAGGAATAATTAAAGCACTTTGCTTCATAAACCTCTAGATGTGGGTGATAGTTTGAATAACTGTGTATCACTGCCAAAAAAAAAAAATAAATAAATAAAACTTTTCTGCAACTGAAAACATACAAACATGATTGTAACAAAATTTCTATTTTGCATTTCCAGTTAACATTTTTAGTTTTAAGTGGCAAGCTGGCAGAATTGTTAGCGTGTTGAGTGAAATGCATACAGCATTTCATCCATCTATACATTTTGAGTTCAAATTCCAATCTTGACTTTGCTTTTCATCCTTTCATGGTCATTAAAATAGTTAACTTAATCAACTTCCCTGAAATTGCTGGTCTTGCACCAAAATTTGTAGCTTATGATTTAAACAAGATAGGTATATGTTGTTTATAGGATATCATGTACATGATCTATACTGGGTGATTATACCACTATGGGTTACTTTTGTCTTAAAAATATATATTTGTCAGCCTGGCAGAATTCATTCCTCTTCCTGTTTTATTCATGGCAAGTTAATAAGATCAAAAATCAAGTATACAATGATCATGTTCTTCACAACAGCCAAACAGTAACTACCGAAATGTGAAGTGAACTGCATAAAATAAAATGCCTTTATTAAGAAAACAAGACATATCTAATGAAGTGAACTTCTGATCTTTTGGTTGTAAATGAGTATCTCATTCCTGGCCAAGTGGTACCACCAGGAGTTTGGACTTCTTTAAAATCTAAAGGCAGAATATATGTGAACATCTATTATTGTACAAAGGTATACATTACAAAAAATAATTGTACTCAGGGGTTTCTAAGTTACCATCAGTCTGAATAATTATAAAATTGTTTCAATGTTTATTGAACAATTATCATGGGTCAATCATCTTGATGTGAAATTCAGTCCATTTAGCCAATAAGCAGACCCTTTATGCAGAAAGTGATCGCAATTAAACAATAATAGACAGAGAAGGATGAAATAAATTCTAGCTAGCAACAAAAAGTTTCTTTCCCGGCACAGAATAAATTCTATGATGAATGTATAAAGCACGATACTGCAGGGACTGAAGGACGAGTAGAACATAAGTTACATGAGTACCTTTTAGTTGAAGCAGTGTTTGTGTAGTGGCTTTTTCTCTTTTGCAATGAGACAGGGAAGCGGAAAAGAAGAAAAAAAAAACGCTGTTGACAAAAGCAACTGACTCGATCGATTCACCAATCCATCCCGTTTCCATTCCATAATTTCTCAAGTTTTGTTGTGAATCTACAGTACGAAGTGTCGTTCTGAGGATCTTATAAGTACAGAAACAACTATGCTCTCATTTTTTCAACAAGTTTCGGCTTTTGTATGCTTACTTAATATGACCTTCGTCTCATTACTCTAAACTGCTATCTACATCTTCATGCAATACACAAACCAATATCTACACTATACAAACGCATTCATAGTAAGAAAATAAAAACCTTCAATGTTTTTAAATGTCAATGACGTAAAAACTCATAAAACACACGACACTGCTTTTGTTTTTGTTTTTTTTTTTTGAAATAAAATAAAGATCCAGATAGAAAAGCCCCAATGAAAAGTTGCTACATTTTTAGTTTCATGAAAAGTTTAATACAAAAAGAAAAATATTTAAATTAATTTTGATTTCATTCTTAAGCACCATGGACTTAACATTTCTGAGTCCTGAGGGATGGGGAGGTTAGTCGTTTACAAAAACTAATTATATACAATAACAGCTAACATATTAAACACAGCATGACAATGATAACATGTAATACATTTACTTCTAATTCATCGATTCAATAAATAAAATATACGCATAATGTTGTGACTGTTCAATGTATTTATATGGTAAACGCATGTAAATATATTTGTATGTGTGTGAATTGTTATGCATCATAAAAGAAAAAGGATGCATGCATCAGATGCACAGAGAACATTATTTACGAACACGAAGAAAGAAGTCAGTTTAGTTCAAATCAAAACGAAAAGCCCATTAGAAAACCACCAGCAAACATCGACGCAAATACAATATTATTTTTGAAAAGGGCTTCAGTTGTCGATACAAAGCTTGGGCAGGTTTTCTTGGTTTCTTTCATAATAGATTTTCCAGCCTTCTGGATGCTGTCTTCAATTTTATTCCAGTTGAATTTTACATAATCCTGGTGATGAGCAACTTGTAAAAGCAAGATTGTAGTCCCCATAGTTGCTGCAGCAATTTTGCCCGCTTTTGAAATCAGCATTCCCGTACACCAGCCTGTAACTCCTCCAACGAGACTCTGTTTAGTGGCAGACATTCCAATTACGTCTTGAAAAACATCTTTTATCCATTGATGTTCTGGAACGTATCGAATGATATCCATTTGTTCGTGTTCTCCGATTTCATCCATTTTTCTGATAAATAAAAAACTTAGCTTATTTATTTTGTGACGTAATGTATATATTTTCTGTATTCAAGGATAATGTTGGCTTAACTGGGATAATTAATGATCGAAAGAATCCAACAAATTTTCTCAACGGGTCGCTTCGAGCAATTAACCCAGAGTAGTCAAGGGAAATAACCATTCCTTACTTCCTCTTCAAATAACTCCACAATGTTGTATTTCACTGAATTAATTTACCTCAACTTAACTGTCAATATCTTATTAACAAATCGTTTGTTTGATTATTGTGAGTGTCTTTAGGCAAATGCCTGTTTCAAAATATAATTTTTTTCTTTAAAAATTTGTATGTTTGATAACAGAAATAATGGATTGGCCGAGTCATAAAAACATAAACTATAGAGTCAGCGTTCAAAACCAACTGAAGTCAGCTTTACTTATCATCTTTCTTGGACAAAAAAAAAATACTCAGTACTTATTAAACATTGAAATAAATTTATAATTTTATGATGTTTCCTAGATGTAAATGGAATTATAGAAGACACTTGAATTTATATATAGTCTAATATATAAAGACACTGAGTTAAAGATTTACAAAAGGATTAAAAAGAAATTGTTACTTTTTATTTTGACAGGCATTAACAGCGTCTACGGAGTAAGAGATCTTTAACGTTATTTAGTATTGTTTTTAAACATTTCTCTTCCCAACTAATTTGATAGTCAAAAAGAATTTTGAAGGTATTGTTGAATTAGTTTCAAAGTGTCTTAAAGGACAGAAATACATAATGTGTAACTCTTATATGAGCTGATGGTAAAGAAAGAATTGTATACTGACTTAAAATGATTGCTTTATGAGTCAATGTACAACCAAAGTTAATTCATGTGTTCAGCAAGGTAATAAAAAGTGAGCAAATTTAAGATGACTTCATTACGAAATTGTATATTTTAGTGTAGTCCATCAGGATTACAAGCCAAAGGGCTTCGAGACAGAATTATATTTGATTTCTGCTAGCATGAAACCAGTCAGTTTGAAAAATCATGGGTATCTGCAAGAACACTTTTAGCTGAATGGTACAATATACAAAACTCTCACCTTTAAGGTGGACATCTAATGAAATCATATAATTTGGACTGTCAAACAAAAATTTGCTCAAGCATTAGAGTTTTGATGCTATTACAACACTAACAAGTTACCCAAAACTGGTGAGTCAGCAGTCATACTATATGAGTGAAAACTGCTGAGAAATGATAGGACTTAATGCATACACATCTGCCCAGCATGTAGTAAGACATGTAAAAGCCTACAAATTGCTTCTTCACAGTCACTCAGCCTGCTAGAAGTAGCAGTAAAGTCAACCTCAAATTACTTTGTATAATGGAGCTTTAGATACACTATGTTGGGGGAAAAAAGTAAGAATAGTAAAAGCCAGAATGCTTTTGAATATTGGCTTGCTCAGTGTTGACCAGAGACTAAATAATAACAACAGCAACCTTTAAGTGATGCAAATGTAATAATTCTTTTATAAAATTCATGCAAGTCTCCACACCAAACAAAATATTTTTTTCAACCTTATGGGATCTTTTTCATAAATCCCATTACTGTATTAATGTTGGCAAGAAGCTATTATCTATCTTTCTTATCATTTTACTTGTTTCAGTCATTAGATTGCAGCCATGCTGGGACACCATCTTGAAACATGATAATAACCAAGCATTTATATCACCTGTAAAATGTATACTTGGTACAGTCTCATTTTAATAACCACAATCAATTACTTGATACATCTATTGAGTTCATAAATGGATTATTAGATAATACAGGTTCTCTCCTTATTTATGAAAGATAAAAGTCAGAAAAGATACCAGAAAATTGTCACTGCTTTTCCCATTACTGGCTCTAATGGTAAACTCATGCCACCAATTCTCAGATTATCACCACATTTAGTAACTAGTTCAATAAAATTAATTGACTCCTATTTCATCTGTGAGTTGAGTACATTGACTACCTCTAATCTTTCCTTCTGCCCCTCCATCACTGCTTCTGTGTCTCAACTCAGAGATCCTGCATTTAACATATTTCCCTTCTCTCTCTTACAGAATACTCCTATGGAATTCCACAACCCAATTGATCTTTAGATATTCAAACTGAACATCATCCACATCAGTCTCACCAGTTTAGAAAGGCCTACAAAAGTCATAGACATAACCCACCTCCTTTGACTGACTTATAAGAAAAGGTGCCATTGTTGATGATATATTTATGTAAGGTAATACACAGACTGACCAAGACAGCTAGCAGAAAGTTTGAGAATAACTTGAAAATAAACATAAAGCTCAGTGATGGTTAACTTAATATAAGTGAAACTTTGATTGAATATTTTTTTCACCATATGTTTTGTCCAACCACCAAAGTGGATGCTCTCCTCAGCAGAGATATGAAACTCACATGAAAACTGTAACAAACAAGAAAATGGTATTTAGTGTGATAAATTACTTATCTTTTACCTTCTATTTTTTACTTGTTTCAGTCATTAGACTGTGACCATACTGGGGTATTACCTTGAAGAATTTTTAGTTGGATGGATCAACCACAGGACTTATCTTTTTTAAGCCTGGTACTTATTCTATAGATCGCTATTACTGCTAAACCACTAAGTTACAGGGACATAAACACACCAACACCAGTTGTTGAGCAGTGGTAGGGAACAAACACTGATACAAAGACATACATATATGTATGCAACAGGCTTCTTTCAGTTTCTGTCTGCCAAATCCATTTACAAGGCTATGGTCAGCCTGGGGCTACAGTAGAAGACACTTGCCCATAATGCCATGCAGTGTGACTGAACATGGACCATGTGGTTGGGAAGCAAACTTCTTACCATACAGCCATACCTGCACCTTGCCCCAGTTTTCTGAAAATTTATCACATATTACAAGCCCAATAAGATAACTACTCTTCTACTCTTTTCAGATAACATGCAATTCAATTCAAGATAAATTTCATTCCAAACCAAAAACTTACAAGTAAAACTTGAAATGTCTATTTTCCTTCAGATATGACCCAGGAGGTTCCAGTAGTTTTCAGTTGATTTCATAGTGTTCCTTCCTTTTTTAATCACCATATATAGCTGACTAATGTTGTTACA
>JARUKP010000985.1:0-10181 GCA_029874955.1 Octopus insularis
CATGCATACATGCATACATACATACATACATACATACATACATACATACATACATACATACATACATACATACATACTCGAAGACAACAGATCCAATCCATCACTGGAACTGTAAACATCTGTAAAACTTTCTAGAAGTTCATCATTTAAATATATATGAGCATGTCTAGATATGCAACTATATGCATGAGAATACATACATAAAGCAAAACATACATACAAACAAACAAACAAACAAATATACCTTGTTGCTGATGTTGAAATTCCAACGAAGGAGCCTTGATTCTAGGTTAGAAACCGGCTCTTTCTCTATTGGCAAGAAATCTTGAAATAAAACTGAACGATGACAGAAATGCAAACATACATTTAACTATCTATATATTTTCACTTACAGAAAGCAACTCTACGATGGAACAGAGCAGTTTGCTAAAGCCCTTGTCAAGCAAGGAATCAAGAAAGGTGATCGAATTGCCCTCTGTGTATCGAACTGTGTTGAGTGGATGTCATATGACAGCGGCATTATGATGGCTGGGGGATGTTCAGTGAGACTCTGGGCCGGACAAGCTGATTTCTTACCCATGCTAGAAGATTGTGTGGCAATAATTTTTGACTCAGACCCAACATTTTACTATAAATTACTTAAGGTAGCAGATATTTTCGAAAATGGTAATGTAGTCAGCGAAGCTTTTCCAAATCTACGTTTAGCCATTAATGTTGCGAAAAAAAAATCACTAATTAAAGGTTTATGTTATGAAGAGTTGGTAGGAATGGTAAAAAATGATATAAGTATCACTCTTCCTCGCATGGAGGCCGAAGACATCACTATAATTCTTCAAACATCTGGAACAACAGGAAAACCTAAGCGGGTTACTCACAGCAGCTTTGATATCATTAATGCTTCAGAGGTTTATTGTAAAGAACTTGGTTTTACTGAAAATGATATATTTTTCAATGAACGTTATTTTGGTTTTGGTGGTGCATACCCTCTCTCATTTATAGCGACTGGGCTGAAATATATCTCTGCAGATATGTGTAGCCTAAATGCCCCAAAAGACTTCACCAAATTGAAAGAAATCTTGGTAAAAGAGGGATGTAAAAAGATGGCCTTACTGCCATCAGATTTACATTTCTGTCCAGAAGATGAAAATATGATGGATTTCGTTATGATATCAGGTGACATAACATCCTTAGATAATGTGAAGCATGGTTTATCTTGGTCAACATTAATCGATCACCATATGGCCTCCGCTGAAACTCTGTTAATTGGTCATAAGAGCTTCACGAAAGACAACGTAGATAGTTATGTTCCTGGAATAATTGGTCAACCATTTCCAGATGTGGAAGTAAAAATCGTGGATGATAATAACACAATTGTCGATATCGGCGAAGAAGGTCATTTATGTGTGCGAGCTGTATGGTGCTCCAAAGTGAATGCTGACGGAGAATCAATTCAAGACAAAGGATGGCTTAAGACAACCGATATTTGTAAAATGACTGAGAATAAGGAAATGATTTTGTGCGGCAGAGACGCTGACTACATTACGAAGTCAACAAGAAAAGTATCAACTAGATTTGTTGAGCAACATGTATCAGGTTTTCCAGATGTTGACGATGTCGTAGTTGTCCCGATTCCAGATGAAGTACACGGAATGAAAATTTGTGCTTGTGTCATTATGAAAAACGGAAAGAAATTTGATGAGAAATCCATTTTTCAATTCTGCCAGCAAAACATGCCCGAGCCAAATAAGTTTGACATCATATCGTCTACTCCTGATTATTTTCTAGAGTTTAACAAATTTTCTAAACTAGGAAATGGAAAAGTTGATAGATGTTCAATGAAAACCATGGCAATTACACGTTTAATCAAAAGACCAAAGCATTTTTGTTAGAAAGCCGCAGAGAAAATTGCCCAATAAAATGAAGAGCATAGATTTCAATTTCACTCGTTTCATATATTTTGATTATAAAAGAACTCGAAGGAAATAAAATCTACATTCAATCAAGAATAAATACTAACAACCGTATTAAACCACCACTATGTTTCACTCTAATTAATATAAGCGAACTTATTCATCTAATAAATTACTACATCGTATTTCTTTAAATTTAATTTTTGCCTTTATCGCAGTTATCATTTATAATCAAATTCAGAATAAATGATTTATTGTATTATTTCTTCCTTTATGAATAAAACTATATTCTGTCTGATATTGCATTTGAGTCGTTTTATAAATTGTAAAATAATAAAACCGAAACGTATTGCTAACAACTTAACAGCTGGAATCTTATAGATATAAATGTTATATTTATTTTAAATATTATTTCACAGCTTCGTTATTAGAGAATAAAATGCATGTAAACATCTGAATTGTTAATGCAACAGTGTTAAATAGATAATCTCCCGAACACTAAGCTAGTATTAATAATTTATGATAATAAAGCACGATAAATATTTGTAACTGTTATGATTAAACTAGACATTGATCAGACAACTGGAAAATCCTGAAACTTGCCAAATATTTTGTAGGTAGTTATAATTCTTGTAGATATAAATTAGGATTCTGGGCCGATGCAATCTCAACTGCTGTGTTTCATCTTTGAAATGCTACAATTAATTGGTCATTACAAAACTTCCATTAAGTTGCAAACGTACCAAAATTAATACAATTTATTTAAAATATATTTCATATGTACATCTAACATTCAAAGTGAGTTTTTCGGATATGTTTCTTGCTGCTATAACAACACAACTCTTCCTTAAAAGCCACAAGTCCTTCTTTGAACTGGAGACCATATACTGACATAGAAATTAGAAATATTTTTTGTCCCTTCAGTTCTTTAAAAGCCACACCAAGTAAATCTTTTAACTAGAAACAATATGCTGGCAAAAACAAAATAATAAAAATAGTGCATTATTCATATGGCTTAGTCGTTTACTCCTGTATACAATAACTATGCTAACACCTCGTAAACTATTGTCTTAATTTAGATAACATCTCTGAATCATGCTATTGTTATATCTATCTCACACTTGCGCCACAAAACAGTAGTGTAAGACCTGGAGAAAAATTTCTAATCGAATACAACAAATCATCACAAATATGTTAAAGATATAAAACAGTTTAACCCATAGAACGTTAGAGCAACTACATCAAGAAATGGGATTTTGAAATATGTAAATTAAATGAAAGTTTTAGAAGAAACTTTAAATAACATGCAACATGAACAGATAATAATGGTTTTAGGGAGTGGCTAAGTCGATTACATCGACACCAGTGTTTTACTGGTAACTAATTTATCGACCCTGAAAGGGTGGAAGGCAAAGTCGACCTCGGCGGAATTTGAACGCAGAACGTAGCGACGGACGAAATGCCGCTAAGCATGGAAGTCCGATGTACTAATGATTTTGCCAGCTTCGTCGCCTTGGGGGAAGAGGGGAGAAGGTGGTTATTTTATCGACCCCCGAAAGGATGAAAGACAAAGTCGACCTCGGTGGAATTTGAACTCAGAAGGTAGTGACGGACGAAATACCGCTGAGCATTTCGTACAGTGCGCTAACGATTCTGCCAGCTCTCAATAAGTAGACAAAAAGAAACAATGAATGGATCAGAAAGATAAATGATATCACTGGTAGTATCAGGACTGATACAAAAATTTGGCGATGGCTTGGGGAGACTATAAGAAAGCTGATGACATGGTCCCCCCCCACTCATGGATTATTGAATGCCTTAAACTGCTTAAGGTCTCACACAATATCCTGTAGTTAATACAAAACTCAATGGTAATGTGGTGAACTGCACTCACAGTAAGGGGAGATAAGCTAGGAGAAGTAAATATCAAAAGAAAAATCTTTCAAAGGGACCATCTGTCGCCTCTCCTATTTGTTGTCTGCATACTGCCGCCACTAACAAGCATTCTAAGAAAGATGTGTGTGGGGTACGTGCTAGGCAAAATGAAAGTAAACGACCTCTGGTTTATGTATGACCTAAAACTATTCGCTAAGACTGAGAAAGAAACTGAGAGTTTCGCTGCAACTGTGATTAGCCAAGGTATTGGCATGGAATTTGGGATCGAGAAATGTGGTATAATGATTCTCAAAAGGGGAGAAAATTAGTAAAAACCATGGGATCAAACTGGAAAGTGGTGAAATTATAAAGGAAGTCGGAGAGGAAGGATATAAGTACCTGGGTATCATTGAAAGAGATAAGATGAATGAACACAAGATGAAAGAAATGTACAGGAAAGAGTATTTGAGAACTCGGATTTTGATCCAATCTAAGCTAAATGGCTACTATAAGATTAGAGCAATTAACACGTAGGCGGTTACTTTGATGAGACATGGGGCAGGAATAGTATCTTGTTAGAAGCATGAATTACAAGAGATAGACAGAAGACATAAATTGATGACAATAGTAGTGCATCCTCATAGATGTGGCTATATATGCAGACATGAATGTAGAGGTTAAAGAACAAACGAAAATAAGGAAATATCAGGATTTGGTTAGGGAAATACGATGACTCTGGAGGGATTTCATAAAACTAATCCTAGTTGTCATAGGTGCTCTAGAAACCGATACCATCCACACCAGATTCATCCACCTTTCAACAAAAACACCAGAACTTGACAAAGTCGATGAGGGCTTTCAATCTCGTCCACTATACTACTGCTTTCACTACAGTCACCAAACAGAGGAAATCTGCTTTCCTTTCAACCAAACTGGAAAGTTGCTTTCCCTTACCGGCCGAAAGAAGGCAACAAGGTGATCTTCACAATGGATTCAGCTGATAACTGTCTTGCACGTCTCAACAGCAGTTCGACAAAGCTCCACAAGCCAGCAATACCAGGAGCCTAGATGAGTGCGTGCAGAACGGTTTGATCATCCTGTGCGTCCGTCTGACAGCACATCTGGGCCTGTAGAGCTTGTCTTGAACTGGCAGAGCTCCCCGCTAACACTGCCAGGCCAGAGATTTCTGAAAATTACCTATGGGCTTCGGCCCGAAAGGGCTCTCTAAAAGACCAGCTAATTGTTCTCATCGACGCCCAGAATTTCCCAGAGGACGTCCTCGCTCTTGCCCACCATTAATCTCCTATAGAACTCCAACGTGGAACATCCACCGACCGCATTGCCCTGCTGGCAGAGGGCTGTGAGCGCTTGCCGACACTTCAGGTGCTAAGTACCCTTTCTCGGTCTATTCTTGATCCAAGACTAGCTCTGTCAATGGGACGAGGAGCGAAAATGCTGTCTGACAAACGGCAACCACTCACACTCATCCATCGTTAAGGAAACGCTGGAAATGTCGCAACATGCCCACTCCTCCCCTCAGTGGCTGCTGAAAACAGATGGACCTTCTGACAGAACCTGTCTTTGCAACACAAAACGAAAGAGCAAGCGCTCCAGCTTGATCAGTCACGAAGCAGGGTAAGGACACGTAATAGTATATGACAGAAGCGATGCATGCATTCGTCACCGCTGCCCGATCATTCAGGGACAGCTCCGTCTCTGCATATTTCTGGGTGAAACTAGCCACTCTGTGCGTCACCTACCAGCAGATCTTGTCCATCAGGGTTTCTCGACCAAACCAAACCATGAACACTTTAACCGGTCTTTTCGTCAAGCACCATGCGATGCTGTCGGACGACATAGGTTTGCTCCTCAGTGCAGAGATGCAGGCACCCTAAGCTGACACGAACCTTTCGCAGTCTAGTTCACGCAGGATGCCTCTCGAAACAACCAACTTCCTTAGTAATGGTTCGAAAGTCAGCACGTTTAGCAGGGGTGAAAATGAGCATACTTGACGACCGAACGAACGTACAACGATAAACGATTCAGATAGGTGGCCATTTACTTCGACCACCGAACAGATGTCGTTGTACATTGTAGCGACCTAGCCTCTGAAAATGAGACCAAAACTAGCCATTGCGAGGACAGACTCCAAGTTTTGATGGTCGACCCTATCAAAAGGTTTTGATTGATACATATTGTTCAAGGGCTCCACAAATGCCAAGCTCTTTACATACTGCCTCTATGATGTAGTGCGAGAGATTGAGGTTGTGGATATATTTGTTCGGGATAGCGCATGTCTGTGCGTCACTGACCAGCTTATCGGCGATAAGCGCCTGCGTCTTGGCTCATACCTTAGCCAAAATTTTGTAATGTGCGTTCATAGATTCCTCTAACATTATTTCTGTACGAAACCCTAACGCCTGTACTTTAATACCCCTTTTCAGGGCTATCGACCACCGGTTGTTTACGATAGTTAACCAGGTCTCTAAATGCTTGATGCGTAGGAATGATGCATTCAGCTTCCTGTGTGCCTATGGATCCTATCTATGTCGACTATACAGGTCACAAATTTTGGTCTGTGTAGCCGATGTCTTTGAATTGTAGACAACTTATGCTACTTCAATATGCAGGCCTAAAAATTATTCAATCTAGATACGATCTGGAAGACCAGATGCTGCTAGCCCATGTTCCCATTGGAGCATTCGAGAAATCCAGTCGGTATCTGTCAGCCAATTGGAAGCGACTGAGCAAGTTTGTGAGGCTTTTATATTCCCATCTCCTATCAGCCGGCCTACCCTATCCAGGTGTGCGTCCAAGATGTCGTTTCAGTCGCCCATTGGAATTAAAAAGTGAGACGTCGAAAAGAAAATCTCTAAACGTCTAGAGAAATTTGACCGCCCCACTCCAGTAGGAGCGTACGTAGCGACTAATCTAAAAGTACCACCCTCGCTATTGCTCACATCCAAGACCAGGGATTTGGGGAAATATCCATAAGCCCACCAGCTTATCTTTCGTGTCCGGGAAAATCGTCCGTACCTCGAGATCCAGGTCTTTCCTAAATAGTAATGCCAGCCCCGCCTCATTCTAGGCCGACTAAGAGATGGATAGCTCTATAAATCGTGGAAAATGGGGGCTAGACTGCGTGCATCGGAAATCCTGGTTTCGCTGACGGACGCACACCTATAACTAGTGACTTGAGATCGTTGAACAGAAGACCTTGCTTCTGGGGTGACCTCAGGCCACGAACATTTATACAATTTACTCTTAAACTTGCCATAATGACAGGAAAAAGATTGAAAAAGAACTAAAGGACATTTATTCACTCACCGGATGCCGCTTAAGGTCAAGTGGTTCAACAGTCGTGACTTGTTACTGTTCCTGTCATTGATGAAGCTGTTGTTGCCGCTGGAGATGCTTTTGTTGTTGATCGTTGCTTGGTTATTGAGGCTTTGGGGGATCTGGTGTTGGCAGTTAGAGGGTTCCGTAGTCCCCTGTCAACTGTTAGGAGCAAAAAGCTCTCAAGCCGCCTGTCTTCCCACACAAGTGATACCATAGCTTTCTACACTCAACCGTAATCCTTTCCCTCCTGGAAAGCGAATGAAGTCTAGGACCTTATGGATTTTAGCGCTTCCACACTGATCCCAGACTAATTATCACAGTAGGTTCGCTTCAATTCCAGGAAACTATTACTCCCTTCCAAAACGATACACAATAAAATCCACCATAAATTTACTTCCGGTGGAATTTCTGAAATCTTTATACATACCGTTTTCCTTCCTAAATAGATGGGTGGTGCACCTAGTTTTTGCTCCGACAGGCAACCACGGACTGTTCTGCGGCCAGAGTTTCAGACTTGAAGAACACTGAAATGGCTGTAATCTTTTTGCCCTTGAGATATGCTAAATGTCGGGCATTATCTCTTTCGGTCTACCTTCCATATCTGCCTGCCTAACCGTCTTCCGCGCTTTGTACTTATAGAAAGACATTTATAAATAACTGGGGTTTTTTTGTCTGTGTCCCTGTCAACACCTCGAGGGGAAATGGTAATGTCCGTACCCGCTTTTTCCAGCCTTATCAGTTTGGTTGCTTGAGCGAGGCATACATCTTTCTACAGTATGTCCATTTTAAATAGTTCTGTGCCTTTCGCAGTCTTTGCTGCAAATGTATTGTTGTCATCGTCGTCGTTGTTATTCGCAATGGAAACATTGTTACCGTTTAAGTTGTCGATGCTACCGTTTTTTTTTTTTGCTTTTTCCTCTATCACAATTTTTGTTGTTGTAGTAGTGGTGGTGGTGGTTGTGGTGGTGGTGGTGGTGGTGGTGGTGGAGTAGGCTGCGGCCTTGCTCGCAGACTTATTGTTGCTACTGTTGATTGATATCTTTGGTATTGTCTCATTTATCGTGGAGGACTCAGCTTGATAATTGGAAATAAATCCTTGAGCTGTGATGTCACTGAATCTGCTACTGCTGTTTGCTGTCTTAGTGTTGATGTGGTCCACTGAACTTGGTCGATGCTCGCCTCCTCTTTAATTTGTGGGTAGAAGTTGCGGGGAAATACTGTGTCTTGCACCTCACTATCAGAACTATCTCTTGCTTCCTCCCGTTTCTTTTGACAATGAGTGTTCCAGCGGCCAACGAAATTATCGTGTAAATAGTAGAATATTCTACTGACAGACGTATTTATCACCAAATTTTTAGAGGGAATCAATGAAAGACAGGGCCAGTCGTTTAATTGCAAGTAAAAATTTATCTGACGGGATTCCAAACATTTTCTGTCTAACTGCTCACAAGGCTTGAGCAACCTCAAATGGCACGCAGTGTAATCGAACCTGGTGCCTTGTCATAGCAAAACAGACTTTAAAACATCATCCATCTTTGTTTTTAAGTTTAGATTGTGTTCCGTTTAAAGTCGTCGCTTCTGTCGGTCTCTGGCATCGTCCTCACATATTCAGAAAAATAATCCTATGCGATTAAAAAAAAAACCCCGAAAAACAACAAAACATTCGATCAGCATCATCTCGTTCTTCTCTTCTGCCATTTTTTATTCAGAATTTCTTCATTCAGTATCTTTTCTCTTTTTTTTTTTCTAGTTGTTTCAGTCACGAAACCGCAGCCTTGCTAAGCATCACCTTGAAGCATTTTTAGTCGAATGAATCGGCTCCAGGATTTACTTTTTAAGCGTGGTACTTATTCTGTCGGTCTTTTTTGTTTTTGCCAAAACGCCAAGTTACGGGGACGTAAACATACCAATACCGGTTGTCAAGCAGTGGCGGGAAACAAACACAGACACAAAAACAGACAAACACACGCATACACACACATACGTATACGACGGGCTTCTTTCAGTTTCTGTTTACCAGATCCACTCACAAAGATTTATTTGGTCTGAGGCTACAGCAGAAGGCACTTTCCACACAATGGGATTGAACCCGGAATCATGTGGCTGAGAAGCATACTTCTTACCACACAGCTACGCCATATTCAAGAAGGTAGGGTGATATCTGAAGAAGATTTAGCTGGACATTCTTGCACGACGAACGAATTCGTACAGGCTTCATCGTTTGTTTGTTGAAGCGAAAGTCTGTCCGGTTGAATGGCTTTAATGAAGACTTTTTATTCCTTCAGTAAGTTTAATCGAATCTATTATTGTACATAAGGCCGGGGAGTTGTTCCTAGAAAAAAATATTGCAGTCTGGTATTATCATCGGGGTAATAATGAAGAACAAGCATTAAAGTGGAATCAGTTTTACCATTTTAACACGTAGAATAAAATACAAAATCACCGCCATACTGCACCTTCTCCCCACTACTACCGACGCCACCACCACTACCACCACCACCGCCGCCGCCGGTGCCATGAGAGACAACAACAACAGCAGCAGCAACAACAATAACAACAAAAGACATATAATAACAGCAACAACGGCAACAACAAATAATAATAAGCACGTTTAGCGTTCTAATATGCATATAAAATTTAATATGATTTAGTGATTCAGAAATGGATTCGTGTTTTCTAATCTACTTTCTTTGAAATCATTACCACGACGACGTGTCCATTATCTTGTGTCCATTATCTGGAAATCTTAGACACAAGATAAAATAAGAACAACAATAAAAGAATGAAGAACAAATATACAGTGCGTGTGTTTATTTGGCAAGAAAAACAATGGCCGTCCCGAAATATAACATTTGTTTCGACACACGATTTTGTATCAAATTCATAATCGTACATGTGGAACAATTTTCCTATTTCCTCTATGGACAGTATCGTCTATTGAGATCGATACAACGATCAGATGGCAATTTCTGTCCTGGATTTTCTTGTCAACAGTATTCCGGCGTTTATGTGTGATCTTCCTGTTTGTGTCGATTGACACATTTCAGACAAGACTAT
>JARUKP010000986.1:0-10181 GCA_029874955.1 Octopus insularis
GTCGTGCAGAACTCCATGCTGCCGATTAGATCTTTTCTCTTGAATAGCCATGTTGAGTCGTTCCATTTGTTGAACATAGAGTTCCGCGTTGACCGTTTGGTTTCGTTCAAGCAATTCGTAATGGATAATCCCTTCCCAGTCCCACCATATGCACAACATCGTTTTATGAGGATGAAGATTTTGCTTCACGCGCGGTGTCACTTGTTTACCGGGGCTAGGCCATTCCTTACACTGCTTCATATTGATGTACAGGCACTATTTTTCGTCGCCAGTAACGATTCGGTAAAGAAATCGTTGCTTGTGTCCATGAGTTGAGCGATGGCGAGCAAGAAAACCAGAAGAGCCAGTAAAGAAAAACTATAATTCTGATTAATAAGTAGCCCATTAGACTACAGTTAGTACATCAAGCCCAGCGCTGTTGCCTTACACATTTTAGATTAGCATAAAACAAAGATCATCCGACTGATTGTCCCCCCCAGCAAGACGTTACATCACAGACACACTGCCTCCGCTACTGAACCTTGTCACATCTGGCACTCCTGAACCTGGTTGCAAATAACCTCCACCTAATTCCACAGAGTGTAACTTCCTCTACTCAACTTCTTATCCCTATTGTATCTCAACAGTAAACACATTACTTGCAATTCTTTCTCCCACTCCTTGAACATAATTTTCCCACAAGAATCAGCCGATAGAACTTTTAAGTTGAACTGCAACAACTTCAACCTCGCCCGTCTGGGTAGCGATGTAAAGGTCACCAACATAATCCAACCTCCTACTACTACTACTAAACCACCATAGAATGTTTTTGTTTACTTATTTACATTATTCACAAACCGAATGTTTGGAAATCGTCAATTATTTTCATACAAGGAATGTCTTTATATGTAAGAAGACATAACGACTATTTCTTTTAAATTAAAAATAAATTGTTGATTGTGTTTCTAAAAAGAGTATCATGAGAGTGAAGAAAGAACCAGAAAAACTACATTGCTCTGTTTAAACAGGTACAAGGACAGTTAGATGTAACAAGAAGAAGAAGAAGAAAGGTGTAAGAAATTGGACAAGGCATGAATTACTCATTAGCCACCTAACTCATAGGAGTTATTTCTGTATAACCAGAAATACTACGTTACTTCTATTATTTCGCATAGCTGAGAAATAGCTCGGAGTGGTCTATTAAAATTCTATTCACACAAAGGATCAATTCTAGGAAAATGAATTGACCCATACATTATTTTATTGCATCCGGCAGGATGACTGATAAGGTCAACATCCAAAGTATTCGAACTCAACACTTAAAAAGTAGTAACTAAATAATATTATTTCCCGAAGCTCTCGAGACGTAATAATTCTAATTCTGACGGTAACTCATTAAAGACTTAAAAAAGAATGGTGTCACCTTATGAAAATTATGATCTAAAAGTTGACATCGTTTTTATAAGCTTTTCCATACACCACCAGTGATGTTTTCTGAAGTAAATGGATGTTTCGGGTCTTTCAATAGTCAGACACCCTCAACCAGGCGACCCAACAAGGGTTGATGAAGTCCCAACTTGTGTCCAGTTAGCACTACCCCTTCCAGGGCTCATACCTGATCCACAGCCACCCTCAGGCAACACCTGCTACCTCCATAGCGGCCTTATTTGCAGTTACGGTTAAGTATTTCGTTGATGAAGACAAATAATACCGAAATATGTGCAGAGTTATCCTGCTATTGCTTAAAATCAGACTAACTTTTCTTTGTATTTCAAATTTAACAAATTCCCCTTAAAACATCTAAGTTTAGATGTCAACTATGCCAGCGGCAACCTCACTACTATTCATGCAACTAGGATACATACGTATTTATCCCACCCCACTAATCATTCCTTACTTAAAAACCGATATATAATGTGGTGGTAAAGTATGTAGGGGTTGTAAGTAATTGATTGGAACCTTTCCAATCAATTATTTTCCTAGCAATCAATTAATTTTAATTGGGATACAGGCCAATCAATTATTGCAATTAATTGCCAATTATTTTGCCGAACGTAAAACCTCAAGTATTTTGGAGTGTTAGATTCGATTTAGATAAGAGCCAAAATGATAAAATAAAAGGTACGTCTTATAGTTTCGAAAAACTTTACTATCAGGAAACGTTCAAAGTTCATTTTTTATTGATTAAGAATAGGGAACAAACAACATGTATACTCTACATTGTACAGTAGTTGAAAAACAAATAAATTGAAGGTCTTTAATTGAAAGAGTTTCTCAAACGAGTTGGAAAATTAAAATGTTCTAATATAGCAAAAGGCCATGAACGATTGCAGATTTCTGAAACTCGGTCTTCATCCCTGACAGCGCGATTGACTTTTAGAAATAATTGCATTTCTAACTTCATTGGTGTTAAGTATTGCCGAAAATCATTTAAAACGTAACCTGCTGAGCTGAAGAAACGTTCCAAGATGTTAGACGTTGGTAACAAAAATCTACAGTTCAGATATTGCTGAGGTGAAATTTTATCTTTTTTGAGTTTTTCAAACAAATTGAAACAAAATCATCATCTTCTACAGGTAAATCAGACTGAGACTGTTGTAACGTATCTGTCACCATTTTCAGCTGATGTAGAGCGTCCACTTCATCCGCAATTAGCTTCTTCATGGAAAATTTTCACAATTCCACTTTCAAAATTTGGGCTCTGCACAATGGCTGCCGATGAAAGCAAATATTTTAAAAACTCCTCGTAAGGCTACAATACGAGAATTTCGTCAAAACGAATTCGGGCGTCTCCCAAATCTATTTCTCTTCTTTGCAAGGCGACTGTTACTGAACGTAACTTTCCTTAATTGTATTTTACAGTCTGCAGATCATTATTATGATCGCGTGGAGTGAACAGATAATCATTCAATTTTGGATCGACTTGAAAAGAGTCTAAAAATGGCTTGAGTTGGATGTACCTCTCAATCATATCGTAAGTACTGGACCAACGGGTTGTATTTCTTTGTTTAGGTTGCAAAGGCGTTTTCCCCCGAAGTTTACCCTCAAGTTTTAATGATTTTAGCTTGCTTAACAACGTATTAATTTTATCAAGCAGAACTTCCTGCTTGTCGAGACAAGCAGAAACAGCAAGATTGACTTTATGAGGCACATCCAATCAATAATATTCTACACAAATTCGCTTTAGATTTGTTCACTTCAGTAATATCTCCGGTAATAGCTACATTTTATAAGATTTTCTTATAGACACTTAACACATACTCTATAAATTCGACATAATCAGAAGCAGTGAATGATGTTTCACTTACCATTGGCGAAAATGCCAGCAAAACAATACAATAATGATTTTGATAATTAAACGAATAAGATGCAAGAAGTCGAATGAAATGCATCAAACCCTTCGTCCAACCGTCGATTATCAACGAAAATTTACTTGGAAGTTCATCAGATATTTTCTTTTCCACTTCTTGAGTAAGTGTCTCCATGTATTTCTTTATTTGCCACACTTCCCAAGTTTGTATACTTCTCAAGTCATTGGGTCTTCAGTAAAGGAAAACAGTTTTAAACCAACACATACCCACTCGATCCAACCATAAACATTTTAGGTCGAGCGACTGACCAAACTGCTTGGTGAAAGAAAATTCGATAAAGATGGTTGTCCAGTTGCTTGTGTAGTCGAATACTCTGGATGCTGTTTTTTTTTTTTTATGTGATTTATAAGATTTGTCTATCCAGTTCCTTTTTTCTGGATCAACTTTTTTCTACACTTGCATTCCCATACACGTCCACTGTCTGGTTAAAATATTTTCTGACGATTTGCTCGTTTTCACGCGGCATGGGTTAGCTTAAAATAGAATATATTTCGCCACTCCAGTGATGAAAGTCTGATTCAGTTGGAGAGGAATTCAAGATACAATCGCATTACAGTCGAAGTTACGATTAAAAGTGTGAATCATTCTCGGCTGTCAGAACCGAGAATCACTCGACAGCAGTTATTTGACAACATACACAATAGCCGATCCCGAGCATGATAGAATGTGTATCATTCTCAGAGGTCCGAATAAAGCATCAGCAATTGACACAATAGTCAATTCCTAAGCACGACAGAATGTGTGAATCATTCTCAGCAGTCAGAACAAAGAGTCAACACTGTATTTGCGAGTGAAGTATGGGCCATTTGAAAAAAAACCTTTTGCTGACAATGTGTGCAATAAATTGCAATTAATTAATATGATAGCAATCAATTATTTAATTGCCCCTACGACTTCATTGGACCAATATATTGCAATTAACTTTACATCAATTCATTTTTTAGAACCCCTTTTGAAGAGGTTGCAAGACGCAACAAAAATTTTACAGAAAAAAAAATGAGTGGAAATCGAACTGGGGTGTGTTAAATAATAAGACAATAAAAGAGAATGACTCTCCCCAGACACAATTATGTGTGTGTGTGTGTGTGTGTGTGTGTGGCGCAAGAGTGGGTGTATGTTAAGAAGCTTGCTTCCCAACCACATGGTCCCGGGTTCAGTCCCACTGCGTGGCACCTTGGGCAAGTGTCTTCTACTATAGCCTCGGGTTGACCAAAGCCTTGTGGGTGGATGTGGTAGACGGAAACTAAAAGAGGCCCGTCGTATGTGTGTGTGTGTGTATTTGTGTGTCTGTGTTTGTTCCCCCACTATCACTTGAGAACCGATGTTGGTGTGTTTACGTCCCCATAACTTAGTTGTTCGGCAAAACAGACCGATAGAATATGTACTAGGCTTACAAAAAATAAGTCTTGCTGTCGATTTGTTCGACAAAAGGCAGTGCTCCAGGAAGGCCGCAGTGAAATGGCTGAAAGAAATAAAAGACTTTGTTTCTCTATAACTTATAGAAAAATGGATATTTTCTAAAAATAGTCTTCAGATGGTGTCGATTCCGTTCATATCAGAATTTGTGGCGAAAAAACATTTTTTTCCGGAGGTGAGGGGAAGAGTTTCGGATAATTCGCCTGAGTTGACTCTGTTTCCTCATAACTTTCAGAAAAATGGGTATTTTTTTGTGAAATTTTCTACAAATACCTTTCAAAGTGTGTAGATTACGATTATATTGGAATTTAATATGAAAAAAAAAGAGAAAATTTAGTGGGCTCGTACACATGTACACGCATCACATATCTACAAAATGAAACTGGAAATTAAAAAAAAAAATTGAGATGTGTGTAAGTATGTATTTGTACGAGTCCAGATTTTTTTTTTTTCGCGTTAAATTCTGTTAAAGGAATTTGTAGAAAATTTCATTAAAAAAAATACCCGTTTTCCCAAAAGATATGAGGAAATAAAGTCATCTTGTGTGAAATTTCCGACCCCACACCCCACCCCCAAGTTTTGAAAAACTTTTTCATCACAGATTCTGATATAATCGTAAGCTTCAGCATCTGAAAATCTGAAATTTGTAGAAAATTTCAGATGATTTGTTTTATGGTGATCAAATGTTTGTGTACACATAAGCTCACTCCATTCATCAAATTGACATTACATGAACAGTTGCACCATGTGCCACATGTCAGATGACAAAATAATCGCAGAGCAACGTAAAATGAAGTGTTTTGCTCAAGAACACCACGGAACATCGAATTGATATCTTTACAGCAAAAGATTGTAAGGATACATGGCTTCAAGAACATTTGACAGTCTACAACTTTAGCTGCAAAATTAAAATTTTGAATTCAGTAATCTTCAATATTTCATTCTTTGGGGTTGAGAACAAAAGGAACAGTACGGAGAACTGGCAGAGATATGTGGAACATTAAAGGTTTTTCTTCGCAACCAATGATGTGAAAGAAGACAATGAGAAACAAGCTAGACTATTGTCTGTGGTTGGGGCATAAATTTATTCAGTTCTTCGAGATCGATCCAATAATAAACCGGGTGGGAAAACATTTGCCGAACTTTGTCAGCACGTTAATGAACATTTTTTTTTAAATTTAATTTTCTGTACTGGAGAAAGAACAAACCAAGAAACCATCAGCCAGCATGTTTCAATTCTTAGAAAAATGTCTGAGATGTTTAATTCTAGAGACAAACTCAATGAACACCTGAGAGACAAGCTAAGTGGTTGAAGTCTAGAATGAGAAAGTTAACGATGCTCATTGAAAAGACACTAACGAAATATCGGTGGCAATCGAATCAACCACATAGGGTTCTAGGGACACCCATAACGTGTAAGGTTTACTAGGAGATTAATCTGAAAAGTACATTCATAAACTGCTAGAAATGCAAATGCTATCGTTGTGGAAGTACCGACCGTCTTGCTAATGAGGAATGTTTATAGGGAATTTTGGGGTTGGTAAACGCTGGGTGGAAAGCACTTATAAGCCAACAGTGGGGTGGAGCGTAAAGTTTGAAGTAAGACTGGGTGAAGACGTGTTAGTACATGTAGGTCAACTTCTGAAGTTCCCAACCTAGTCAGCTGAAGTTTTGCTACCTCATATTCCTACTGTTATAATGGCTGAAGTCCCTGTTATTCCTGGAATACCTGAAGTTTCTGAGTTACGGAATTGCTGAATAGAGTTCCTGAATCGCCAGAGGCATCATTTACTACCGATTCTCCCCTGTGGGATACCGTTGTCTCTGAACAGTACATCTGGAGTACCGGCCGGTTCTGAAGTTTGCAGGTCAAGTCAGGCGTCAGCCGCTCTCCAAGAGGAACGATTACATGTGAGAAAAACACTAATTAATTATTGGAGGTGTTGTACCGACAAGAACATGGAAGTAGCGGAAACAACTCCAGTGTTTGTTGTCTGGCTGCCTATGTAACTCTCCAGCAGAGAAAAGAAATGAATGATACTGGGAGCCATTTTGAACCAGGAGTAAGGATATGCAAGAATTATGTTGAAGCATTAAAACCTGTCGAAGGATGTAACCCTACTATATACTGCTACAGCGGTGGTTCTCAACCGGGGTCCATGTAAACAAAATAGTAAATTGGGGATCCACAGTCGTATTTTTATGGGGGAAATGCATTTCTTGCAAGAAACGGATAAAAGTTTCTTTCTCTAAAGTTTTACAAAGCTTAATATGCTTCCAGCCACTGAGAATAATTTCTCAGAGAGAAAACCTACACAAAAGAATGTGTGAAAACAAAACGACAATTTTGAAAGAAGTATCTATATAACTAGTTTTTAAATATCAAATGGCTATGGAGAGTCCGTCAGAATAAAATAGTAACCAAAGGGATCCACTGTTTAAGATTAATGATTTACTGGCATATACTAAAAATATATTTTGCACAACTATTGAGTAACCGCTACTTTCTTTGGGAAACCTCTTGTATTAATGGTAAAGATAAAAGTCCCCTAAAATAAAGAAAAAAAACACATTTTCAGTTGCCCATCGATAGTCTTGTAACAGCAGATGATCCCTATTTTTTTTTTTTCAGAAAGAAATCCCATATCTCGCGCAAACTTCTCATCAAATATGGTTTTAGAGAATTTCACGTCGGCCTTGGGCGAATATACCTTCTCTTTCATGTAACAATAACAGCTTCTTATTTAAGTATTACTTTGTTTTCTGACTCTTCCCACGAGTTAAATTATTTGCTTTTGTTAGTTTGACACGAATCAACAAAAGTGATATGAAAATTACAAATATGGGAAAGAAAAATAGATTAAACCCCAAATTATCAGTGTCGTTGCTCCGAAATGTGATGAAGACTTTATAAATGAGCAGTAAATACATTATAGAAGTTAACACCCTCGCTATGTATTCGTGCGCACACATGGAAATTTCGCCAGGAACAATATGCATTTTTATTTAAAATAAATACTTAGTATTTAATTAAAAGAAATTTTATTTAATATTGAAAGCATGCAGAATTTTATCTTTTGTTGTTTCATCACTTCGAATTGTAAATGAATTTGTAAAATTTGTAGTGTAATCGCTGAAGAGTTTTTTTACGGCGCATTTTGTACGTTTATTGTCAGCTCATATAAGTAGTCCGGATAGTAGCGTGGCCTGATCTCATTAATATTAATATCTCATTAATATTAATGACTTACTTAATACGGTCTTTCCCTTGCGCGTTTTCAATGTTTTAACAAAACTGTTGATAAAGATATATCTTTACAAATAATATTTACGTTGAATTTAAACAATATCAATTTATTCACTTAAACTGTAAAATAGTTTTCTCTTTATACAATACATTTATTTAGAATTGAAGACAAATTATTATAGAAAGGAAAAGAGAATTTTAAAAAATGTTTTGATCTTTTTACTGTTATTTCGGAAAATGAATTCAATAAATTATTTTACAGAATTTTAAACACACGTGGAAAACCTACACCATTTATTCATGTCCTTGCTTTAGGCTTACCTTCGCATCCACCCCCACGTCTTATCTTCTTCTCTCAAGAGAGCGTGAGATAAGACATTCCTTCTTTTCTTTCTCTCACATTCTTATTCCCTCTCTCTCTCTCTCTCACATACATTGTCTCTATACTAATCATCCTCTCTCACACTCACACACGTACTAAATACACAAATGCTCTCCCTCCCTCCCTTGCTTTCTCTTTCACACACACACACATTCTGTCTGTCTACACTAAGATCCTCTATTTCACACACCCACACACATAATACTAAATACACATACTCTCTCTCTCTCTCTTACCCTCTTTCTTTCACGCAAACACTCTCTCTCTCTCTCTCTTACCCTCTTTCTTTCACGCAAACACTCTCTCTCTCTCTCTCTCTCTCTTCATTTGCCTGTTACTACTCCTACCTTGCTTCACTCTTTCCTCTTCTCCTTCTTCTCTCTTTCTCCCACTCTTGCATTATCTCTTCCCGCTCCCCTCACAGACCGGTTATTCACTTAGGTCCTAGACACGCTGTTGTGGTGGATTCTTGAATGACTGACTTCACATATCAGTCAACCTAAAAAAACATCGTAGCAGACTCATCTTTTCCTTTTAATTATTGTGAACAGTATTTGAAATAATTTATATCTTTCTAAATAACAAGATTGTTTTAGACGATCGCTAGACTGAACAGCGATTATTTTAATTAATTAAAAAGAAAAAGAGAGGAGATCAGGCCCTTGAGTGGATTTCATCATCTGTGCTGGTGTTTCTACCAACAACTCGTACTGTCTTCACCTTACATTGAATCATTCATACTTAACTACGAGTATTTTTTTGTGCCTCCTTTGGTTTCTGACGACTGCAAAACGTTATGAAACAGCTATCTCATCTTTTCAGTTACTGTTTCATTTTAAAATTTCTAACATTATTCATCTTTCTTCAAGCTACATCAGCTGGTAAGTAATTTCTACGAATATTTCTTCTGAAATTACGATTTTGGGTCTTTTCTATTTTTTTTTATATGCAATTTTTAAATATTATTTTTGGTGGGGTGAGGTCGCGGAATTAGCTACTGGTTAATTAATGTGTGGGTGTGTATAGTCACCATATATGTATGCGTGTATTATAGGATGTGTGTGTATTCTTTACCTTCGCTATATATTAAATAAAATACTACCGAAGTACCGGTTTCGATTTCCTCAACCGTTCCATTCCCATCTAATATGTGATGTGGAATATTTTATTTCTCACTGCGATGTTCATTTTCCTATCTTTTAGATTGTTACATGCCACCATATGAAGGATTTTACGATTGTCCATTAATATAATTTGTTAACTGGATAGAATTTATGAAATTCTATTTTATGTTTATTGTGTGTGTGTGTATAACTATGTGTTGTATGGTAGATTCCTTTTAGTTTTTGAATATACTGTATATTATATACACACACAGTTAAATTATGTTCCACTTACATTTATACATAAGTTACATTTGTGATATGTGATGTCCGTATTATTTAGATATTTAAAACATCGCTTCGGGAAATATTTCTAAATTTGTATTATTTTATGGCTCTTTCTCTCGACATAATATTTTTCTGTTTATTTTATAAGTTTTCCATAAATAGAAATGTATTGTTAATATTAGAATGGAAAGGAAATCGCAGCCATGTGATCAATATTTTATTTCTGAATTTACTGATTATGTTGCCAAAATACAAGTGTGATTTTATGTACATAATATGTGTGTGTGTGTGTGTGTGTGTGCGTGTATGCGCGCACGCACACATATATATACACACACACACATATATATATGTGTGTGTGTATATATATATATATATATATATATATATATATA
>JARUKP010000987.1:0-10179 GCA_029874955.1 Octopus insularis
GTTCAGTTTTCACAAAAACTCCATTGATAATTATCGATTTCTTCGAAAAGTCATCCGATTTTGATCAAAGTTGACAAACCTGTGCATTCTTACTCAAGGTTTTTCATTTCATTATTATTTTTTTCAAATTTCATTTCATTTGAGGACAGCACGGGAAAAGCCAACTCAAAAAATGCCTCTAAGGCAGGCCATAGTGCTAGAACCATTGAGCCGATTTAAACCAAACTCAGTAAAGGAATGCATTTTCACCCAACGAGTCTTATGCTATGGTTCATTTCATTAAATTGTGCTTTGTTTGAGCACAATTTGACAAACTAACATTCGAACAAAATGCCTTTGTTGAGGTAGCTCCTGATTTGTTTTTCTCAGAACACTGACCCCATTCCTTCTCCGATGTATAAAAAATTAATCTCCACTATGGTGTGCGCACACATTGTGACCCCATGCGACCTCAAAATAGCCACTGCCAATAACAGTAAACACCCAGCACTGGGGCTTTCCATTGCAATAAATGAAAGTGATTTCTATGTGTAGCATGAGATAGTTATAGCAATAACAGCTTCTGCACTGCACAAGCTACTGGTAAGTACATACTACTTCCTTACACTTGAGAAAAGACGGCTCGGGGCATGACATTGTTAAAGCAATAACTTTGGTAACCTCTTCAATCAAATGAATACCCAACCTGCCTTTCAAAAAGTTATATTTTTGCACTGTTTACGGTTTTCGTGTACAAGTGTTTTCAGGTAAAGCTGGGCCAAACCGCTGAACCACCAGACTGATTTAACTGAAATTTCAGATATACATTAGGTGTGTTCTGAGGCATGTTTTAGTCATAATAACTGCTTCAATCAATGTTTGGTTTTTGCAAAAGCTCAGTTGTAAAAAATTGATGAAGCATCCTATCCAGATGCAGAAAAGGTGAGAATGTATTAATTCCCAGGATTCCCCTTACTCCCTTGGGAGCAGATATACCTTTCGCCTTCAGAACACTGCAATTCCTACTCTGGCCCAGCTTCACCATGTCTGTCACCAAGTCCCAGGGCCAGACTCTCTCTGTGGCCAGACTTCTCTTGGAAGAGCCTTGCTTTTCCCACAGCCAGCTGTATGCTGCATGCTCCAAAGTCAGCAGTAGAGACAGACTGTTCGCATTAACACATTGGGGGGAAGACAAAAAACATTGTCTAGAACGAAGTGCTACGTATTTGCCAAAGCTGAATTGGGTACACTATCACCATACATGCATATAAATGGGGTACGCTCAAATACTTTTACTATTTTTTCCCATATCAGACGGAAACATCAGAAAAGGGCACCTGCCTCTTGACACTCTGTGGGTTTATGGAAGGCGTTCATGTGGTGCTACTGCTAGTAGATTAAGTCTCACTTTTCCCTGATCCATATACTCAGTTTATAAACACATAAATATCTTCTAAAGTCACAAAATGGCTTGCATCATTGTTTTGGCACAAATTTTAAGAAAATGATGCTTATACTGACCCCATGAAAGTTCCGTTATTTTTTTTATCTTTGTTATTTGTTATCTTTGTTAATTGTTCATTATGTTATGAATTATGTAAATTGTTCATTATGGTAGAACATTCTGCTGTTAACAAAAAGTGAAACAGAATTTTGAAGACATCTCAACAGAATTTTGTAAGACATCTCAATATCAAAATGTCTTATAGTCATATAAGAACAAAATAAAAGTCTGAAGATGTATTTTATAATTGTGAAGTAGATTGATAGGACAAGATGTTTAGTGGAGATTGTTAACATGGTATCATCCATTTAATAAATTTTCAGTGGAAGATATGAATGGAAAAGGTATGTGTGGTTGCATCATAAGAAGCTTGCTTCCCAACCACATGGTTCCAGGTTCAGTCCCTCTGTATGGCATCTTGGGAAAGTGCCTTCTACTATAATCTTGGTCTAATGAAGGTCTTGTGAGTGGATTTGTTAGTTGGAAACTAAAAGAAGCCCATCGTGTGTGTGTGTGTGTGTGTGTGTGGTTTTGTGTCTGTGTTTGTCCACTGCTTGACAACCAGTGTTTGTGTGTTTTACATCCCCATAACTTAGTGGTTCAGCAACAGAGACTGATAGAATAAGTACCAGGCTTAAAAAAGATGAATTGGTGGTCGATTCATTCACTTAAAACATCAAGGTGGTGCCCCAACATGGTCACAGTCTAATAGCTGAAACAAAAGATAGATGTGTGTAAGGTGAAGTTGTTGAATCCATACATATACAGTGACCAGCAGTAACAGAACAGGGGACCACATAAAAACGACCTGCTGTATTCACCCAATTTGCAAATAAAACATCATTTACATAACTGACGACTAAGATTAATTAAACCAAGTGAATTCCTGTTTTATGGTCTATTTTGTGGGCATTAAACAGCACACCTTAGTATTATTCCACGCATATGGCGTAAATAATCATGAACTGTATAGTACTTTAAATTGACTTAATTACCATTTTATAGTCTATAAGCAATTAAACACCATAGTTTAGAATTTTGTAGACATTCAGGGATTTCAGCATGTCATATCTCAGTGAACCCTTCTATTCTGTAAAGGAGTAAGTTGTTTACATACAAATTCATCATCTTTATTGTAGTAATAATACATTTTCTAAAGACTTGTATCGTATCAGCTTAGGTTTTTCTGTACTGCTCAGCACATTGTGCAGCAAGCTTCCTTCATTGAGTTTGGTTGGTTTCTGCTCTTGCACATCCATTCCACATTATGTGTCTTCAGGTTGACTTGAAATGTCTGCTGCCATGTGATATTTGACCTACCAGCTTTTACACCTGCTGTCAGGTGGTACTCAAATCACAGCTATTTTCTGGTGCTAGATCAAGGGTTCTCAACCACTTTTTATCTATGGACTCCTTTGATTCTTATTTTACTCTACTAGACCCCTATTGCTATTCAATGTTTTAAGAAATTGTATTATATTTTAATAATTACTATTAGGAATTGTATAACAAAAATATTAAAATATTTTTGTGTCTTGGAGAAGTGTAACCAGTTTATTGCCCATGAATTTTAAAAACAAAATCTTAAATAGACCCCCAAGGGACATATAGACCCTGGGCTGGATGGAGAACATGGCCAGCCAGGCAGAACTAACACTCTGCTATAATCTCTTGAAGTGTTTGTGACCTTGCCCTTCTCAGGATCTCCTCATTTATGTCACAGTCCTGCCAATTAACCCTCAGGATCATTCTCCAACACCTTTGATGGAATATATTTAGTTTTCTATCCACCCTTTCTGTGCTCTCCCATGTCTTGCTTGCATAGACTGCAGTAGGCAGAATGATGGAGTTATATAGATGAAATTTCACATCAGATGATAGTTAATGATAAATAAAAAGTCATTTACTAAAATACTAAGAAATACATTTCAGTGTTGTTCTGTTACAAATTGTATGCATTCATACTTTGATCTGAGTATGACTGTAACCCTTTCATGTTCAAACTGGCCAGATTGGACCTCTCATACCTAACCTACAATATCATTCTAAAAATAAACAACCACATCATCAGATTCTTGAAGCTACAAGATAATGTATGATTAATTCAAAACAAGCATCATCATCATCAATTAATATACATTTTCCATGCTGACATGATGTGAATAAATAAGCATTACATGTAACAGAATAAACGGACACTCCATCAGTTATGACGACAAGGGTTCCAGTTGATTTGAGCAACGGAATTAACGTGAAAGTGGCTGAGCACTCCACAGACACATGTACCCTTAACGTAGTTCTCAGGGATATTCAGCGTGACACAAAATGTGACAAGGCTGGCCCTTTGAATTATAGGTACAACTCATTTTTTGACAGTTGAATGGGCCGGAGCATGAAATAGTGTCTTGCTGAAGGACACAATACATGGTCAGGAATTGAACTCATGACCTTACAATCATAATTTGAATACCCTAACCACTAAGCTATGCACCTTCACATTTGAGAGAATAATCTGAATGTTAAAGGGTTAAACTGCATCTGGTAGTGGATCCCTGGTTCAGGGTTTGCAGGAGGGTGGAACCATGTCTTAGCCACTATTGTTCCCAGGTCTACTTTGACCTGGAGTAGTAGCACTTGTCAGGGTCCCAGCTATGGATTAATTAGCATGTTATGAAAGAAACTCCAGGTGTAGACCTTTACACCCTTGTGAGGGCCTTGGGAAGGGAAAGGGCAAGGAGAGTCAACCGCAACTTTAAATCAAAGAGTGGAGTCCCTCAGAGGGTCCGGTGCCCTCTTTGACACTCTTCCAGCAACTCTAGGGTAGATGGAGCTCTCCAACTTTGTAAGGCAATCCATCTAGAGGGCTACTCCAATGTAAAACATGCAGCTTGCTGGTCACTGCAGCTGTCTTAGTCCACTGAGCCACTGTGGTCAGACCTCCAAGTTTAAATAGTAGGATTGTATTGTAAAAGGCCTTAGACAGACAAATGTGGCCCCTGTAATGGACTAAGAGAGAAGTCACTGAAAAGGTTGCAAATAGCAATGAAAGAATTTTGACAAATACAAAACAAAACAAACAATTGACTGTTTAACGAAGAAATTAAACAAACGATTAGTTAGTTGGATAGATATATAACCAATTGACTAATGTTAAAGGAGTGGAATTTAACCAGTGCATGTGTTGTTAATATTGGCACAGCGACTCTACCTGAACACAAAATACCAATCACAAATTCTGCAGCGTCTAGTATCAGTTTACATATCCATTTGAGAGTGTATTGCTCTTTTTGGATATGAAGAACCTGCTATCGTATACAGACTCCCTTTCTGTTTTTCTCTCTGTCCCATGGGGTACCTCATAAGTAGTCTCAGCAAGTTATTTTATTCATATAAATTACAATGTGTAACAAAATTTTTGCTTAAAATTTTTTTTTTCTTTTGTCAGTAAGTGTAATTTGCTAATTACCTCTAAACAGAAATCAAAGGAAATCACTACTATTTCCTTCAAACTTAGCTTCTGTGACCTGAGCATCAATGTTTTGAAACTCACCTATTTTCCATTACATTTCAGACAAAATCAGCACTGAGTTATTGAAGCAGAAATATATTACAGCAAATATTCTGCTCAATACCACAGATTTTCTTGTCAGTTGCTTGACCCTAACCACTTAGTGGCTGACAGTATGTGCATCTCTGATCATGAGAAAGAGGAGGAGGAGTAGGGGAACATCATAGCCATGTGTTGAGAGGAATTCTTTGTGGTTTGAATAAATGTAACAAAAGCAAAATTTCATACTTTCTAGGGAAAAGCAAATAGGAAATACCAGTTATTACCCAAGGACAAAAATTGTGTTACGCAGTGTTATAAGCACACACACAACAGTAATAACACATTCACAGTTAATTTTCTTTTTCTTTTTTTTTTTTGTATACTTGTAATTTATGAGGCTTCAAACATAAACATCTGGAAAAATTCAGTTTTTAGGCACCCAAGATAATTTTTGACACTATTCTATAAGAATGCCTTATAACACATTTTTATGCTACTGTGAGAAAAACCTTGTGACTGTCAGGTTTTTATTTAAGTATTTCAACATATCTAAGATATCTAATGCAGTGTTTAAGTGGTTGTTTGTATCATAGGGTGTCCTTGTCAGTGTAATACAACACCGTGAACAGGACATTTATAAAAGAGGTTTGTATTTAGTACAACTGATGTTAGTAAATTAAACCACTTATTTAGCTTTCTGTTTCTTCAACAACACCCGACAGATATGAAAGAATACTAGAATCAGTGTAGTTTGGATGATGCTGGTTTAAGATTATAACTTGTAGAAAATAGCATTGCAAATATTTAGGCAATCTTTATATTTCCAGCAGTATAAATGGAGAAGTTAAAAAATGCTGTCTCACAGTATATGATGATCATGTTGCATCATTATCATCATTATTTAACATCCATTGCCCATGTTGGCATGGGTTAGGCAGTTTGACCAGGGCTGGCAAGCTGATGGGCTACACCAGACTCCAGTCTGATTTGACGTGCTCTTTCTAATGCCAACCGCTCAGAGTGTATTAGGTGCTTTTATGTGCCTGTAATGTGACACCAGTGTTGGCCACATTGCTTCTGTAATGCCTAACACTTGAATGATGCTTTTTACGTGCCACTGACATAGGTGATAGTTACGTGACACCAGTTTGATCATGGCTACAATTTCACTTGGTTTCACAGGTCCTTTCAAATACATCATATCACCAAAGGTCTGTCACTAGTCATTGCCTCCAAGAGAGCTAATGTTTGAAGATCATGCTTCACCACCTCGTCCTATGTCTTCCTGGATCAACCTCTACTGCAGGTTCCCTCCACAGTTAGAAATCAGCACTTCTCTATACAGCAGTCCTTGTCCATACGCGTTACATGACCATACCAGTGCAGTTGTCTCTCTTGCATACTACACCTGATGCCTCTTATGCCTAATTTGTCTCTCGAGATGCTTACATTCTGACATTGCACATCCAGTGAAGCATACTAGCTTCATTTCTTTCAAGCTTATGCATGTTCTCAGCAGTCACTGCTCCATGTTTCACTGCCATTTAATATAGCTGTTCACACACAGGCATCAAACAATCTGCCTTTCACTCTGTGAGAGAAGCCCTCTGTTACCAGCAGGGGTAGGAGCTCTCTGAACTTTGCCCAGCTTTTATTCTTGCAGCTACCCTCTTGGAGCAACCACCTCTGCTGCTGAATTGGTTGCCTAAATAATGGACTCTAACAACTAACTCTAGCTTACCTCACTGGCAGTCGATGGAGTCTATTTTCTGTACATTTTTAGTGTTTATGGTACCTGTACACCTTCCACACTCAAAAACTATTTTCCCAGTTAATCTTCCTCTGATATTGCTGCACTTCTTATGTGTCCATAGCTTGCAATGAGTACATCTAATGGAGTTTCTACCTCCGCCTTTCCTACAGATTGAACAGGGCCATCTACCTGAAGGGATTTGTGGTTTGTCTGCTTTCCTACTTATTAAGACTTTGGTTTTTGCTAAGTTAACTCTAAGGCCCTTCACTTCCAGACCTTGCTTCCACATTGAATAAAAATTAGTTTTGCAATTGGATTGTGTAGTTGAAATCTTCAGTAATAATTTTGATAAAAATATATTAAGATTAAAATTTTAAAGAATTTTCTAGACAGTGTAGACTTTAATAATTGCTTTCTTTTAGTAAAAGCTACATAATAATAACTAATTAACAGCTTTCTTTATTATAGTATAGATATAGATGATATAGGGTAAGAAATTTTGGTGGGAGGGACACAACATCCCAGTATTTGAATGTTTAACATGATCCAATGCCTGACTTGAATTTGTTTTATTGAAAGATGAATAATACTTCAAAAACAAAACTAAAACCATGCATGTTTGAAAAATGTTGATTGTTGGCAATTCTACCTTTATCTCTTGTAAACTTGTGGATACTTTTAGTGGTGAAGCCACAAAGTTCACCATAAATATCAACATATGGAACTTTTCTATCAGTCAAAGTGTGAAGCCTAGTGGTTAGGGCATTGCATTCATGATCACAAGATTGTGGTTTCAACTCTCAGGCCAGCCATGCATTGTGTTTGTGAGCAAAACACTTACATTGCTCCAGTCCACTCAGCTGTAAATGGATGGCCTTGTGGTGGATTGCTATACAAGGGTGCAATGGTGACTCAGGAAAATCACCCAGATGGAGGTCTCACTAACCACATTTTGTATTCAGAGATTAAAAGGATGAATAGTACAATCTCTATTATGAATCCTGATTGGTTATTCATCTGCATCAAAGAATGATTGATTGAACAAAGTAGCATGACCTGAACCCATCTTCAGTAAATGATCAGGATCTGGTAGAATCAAACCGCTTTACCTATCAGAGTGATGCAATCATTAATGATGGTAGAATTGGTGAAGAACTAGACTGCAGGATAAACAAGGCTACCTTGTGTTCGAAAGGTTTAGAGAGTGACGTGGAATAGCAAACACATTACAGTCCAATTAATATGTGAAATATACTAAGCAGTAGATCATGAACCTCACTTGGAAAGACAGGGTCAGGAACATCATGATCTTAAAGAAAACTAAGCTTCTTAACATGGAAAAGATGTTGGTGCAGTAAAACAAAATCTCTGTTGGCTTTGTCTTACCCAAAGAATGGAGGAAAGCAGGATCACCCAGACAAATACTCAACTTACAGCTGGCTAGTAGTGTAGGAGTGTGAGAAACCAGAGTAGGCCTCCCACCACTACCAACTGATACACAAGGATATCATTAAACACAACTTGAGGTGATTAAACTTGATATCTACTGCTAGATTTTAGCAGCTTACAACAGGAACCTGTGGAGGTGACTGATCAACTTCTGATGTTTATGACTTGTGATTTTTATGTAGAGACAGCCATTGTTGATATCAATAGACAGCTAATGATGATAATGATTTTGTATATGCATACCACTTGTCCTCCAGTGCAGTGCTTCCTATCATCCAGTGTGGTGCCTCCCACTCTCCAATGCATGGAAGAGTAGATGATGAAATGATAATCATTAATTCAATTAATCCTTCAAGTGTGAAAGTAAATTTCATTGTTATTCCAGTAGTGATGTTAAATATCTACCCCCACAAAAATAGTATTGCTATTTTCTCCAAGTTATGTTGCCTCAATCACAACAGAAATTAGTTTCAAACATAACATCCCTCAGCAAAAGGTAGACTGGTATATAAAATTGCTTTCCAGCATTAAAGTTATTGAAATTTTGAGTGGACACAGCTGATTGATTGTCTCAGTAAAAGAGTTCAATGTTTATATTTCTATAAAAAAAAAAAGAAAAAAAAGTGAGATTAGTTATGTTTAGAATATCAATATATAGGAGCAGGCACAGCTGTGTGGTAAAAAGCTTGCTTCCCAAACACGTGGTTCCAGGTTCAGTCCCACTGCTTGGTACCTTGGGCTAGTGTCTTCTATTATAGCCTTGGACTGACCAAAGACTTGTGAGTGGATTTGGAAGACAGAAACTGAAAGAAGTTTGTTGTATGTGTGTGTCTTGTCTTTGTCTCTGTCTGTCTCTCACTACCACTTGATAACCCTATAACCTAGCAGTCCAGCAAAACAGACCAATAGAATAAGTACCAGGCTTTAAAAAATAAGCACTCAGGTCTATGACTAAAATTCTTCAAGGCAGTTCCCCAGCATGACCAAGTCTAATGATGGAAATAAGTAAAAGATAAATAACTGTAACACACTCCTAGGTCATAGGTGTTTCTCTTCAAAACTTTATCGTTATTCTGGTTGTCCATTTTAACAACAAATGAAACTTGAACATATTTTCCTCATTTTTATTGGTTGTCTGTCTTGTTTTTTTTTCTTCTTACTTTTGTTTTTAATTATTTAGTCATAGAAAGTGGGACAAGTTATCCCAGTCTAGTGAGTTTGATGTGGTTCATATTCAGTTTAAAATCATTTGTTGGATGGGTGTCGGCTGAGAGCCTCAAATGCTTAGAAATAATGGAATGTCAAACCACTTTTCCCCTCTGTCTTTTGGTTTGACTCTCTGTCTCTGTCTGTCTCCCCCTCCATCAATCTCTCTCTCTCTCCATCTCTCTCTCTCCCTCACTCTCTCTCTATTTCTGTGTGTGTGTGTGTCTGTCTCTCTTTGTTTTTCATACCTTCTGTGTGTCTCTCTCTTTCTTTGTCTCTCACATCTCTCTATCTCTCTTTCTCTCTCTGTTTATCTCTCATGTCTTCTCTGTGTCTATCTCTCTTCGTCTCTCTCTCTCTCTCTTTCCCTCTCTCTCTCTGTTTCTCTTTGTCTCTGACTGTCTCTCCCTCTGTGTTTCTGCCTTTCTATCTACACATGTCTCTCTGTCTCTCTTTATGTCTCTGTGGATTGCTGGAATCTCAGAAGCAGCTCTTGCTACCATGACTGCTAGACCGTATAAAACTGTAATTGAAAACCTAAAAGTACTTAAGTACTGTTCTATATTCAAGATATGAGGAATTATGTACATTATTTACATTTGATGGATATTTGACCTCATCTTGTTTGTTGTTAACACATTTCGGCTGATATACCCTTCAGCCTTCATCAGGTACCTTGGAGAAATTTTGAATCTGGGTTCTCATTGCTATGGTATTTTTTGTTGTTGTTGTTGTTGT
>JARUKP010000988.1:0-10178 GCA_029874955.1 Octopus insularis
TATATATAAAAGATATATAAATATATATATATACACACACACATACACATATATGTACACATATATATACATATATTCAACTTTTACGAAGAAAGTAAACAAAGTTCGTCTTTAGAAGCGTTGAGATGTATTGTAAGAAACAGAAATAAATTTATTTCTCAAACGCGTGATAATGCTATAAAATAGAGTGATCAGTATAAATTATCCATATAATGCAGAAAAATACGTTCCGGGTTCAGTCCCACTGCGTGGCATCTTGGGCAAGTGTCTTCTACTATAGCCTTATACATATGTATATATAAAATGTCCCCCGTAACTTAGCGGTTCGGCAATGGTGGTTCATAAAATGTTCCCGTAACTTAGCGGATCGACAATGGAGATCCATAATATGTCCCCGTAATTTAGCGTTTCGGCAATGGAGATCGATAAAATGTCCCCCGTAACTTACCGGTTCGGCAATTGAGATCGAGGAAATGTCCCCGTAACTTAAAGGTTCGGCAATGGAGAACGATAAAATGTCCCCGTAACTTAGCGGATCGCCAATGGAGACGGATAAAATGTCCTGGTAAGTTAGCGGTTCGGCAATTGAGATCGATAAAATGTCCCCGTAACTTAGCGGTTAGGCAATGGGGTTCGATAAAATGTCCCCGTAACCTACCGGTTCGGTAATGGAGATCGATAAAATGTCCCCGTAACTTAGCGGTTCAACAATGGATCGATAAAATGTCCCCGTAACTTAGCGGTTCAGCAATGAAGAACGATAAAATGTCCGCATAACTTAGCGGTTTGGCAACCGAGTTCGATAAAATGCCACTGTAACTTACCGGTTCGGCAATAGAGATCAATAAAATGTCCCCGTAAGCTAGCGGTTCGGTTATAGAGTTCGATAAATTGGCTCCATAACTTAGCGGGTCGGCAATGGAAATCGATAAAATGCCCCCTCTCCCGTAACCTAGTGGTTCAGCAATGGAGCCGATAAAATCCCCACCCCTCGCGTAACTTAACGGTTCGGCAATGGATATCTATAAACTACCCCACCCGTAACTTGGCAGTTCCGCAACGGATATCGATAAAATTTCCCCTCCCCGTAAATTAGCGGTTCGGCAATAAAGATAGATAAAATGTCCCTGTACCTTAGCGATTCGGCAATAGAGATCGATAAAAATGAGCCCCATGACTTAGCGGTTCGGCAATGGAGATCGATAAAATGTCGCCCTACCCCCGTAACTTAGCGGTTCGGCAATGAAGATCAATAAAATGCCCCCCGTCCCCGTACCTTAGCAGTCCGGCAATGGAGATCGATAACATCATACCCCACTCCGCGTAACTTCGAGGTTCGGCAATGGAGATCGATAAAATCATACACGCCCGCGTAACTTAGCGGTTCGGCAATGGAGATCGATAAAAATGAGCTCCATACTTAGCGGTTCGGCAATGTAGATCGATAAAATGAACCGACGTGTAACTTAGCGGTTCGATAAAATGTCCTCCAATGACTTAGCTGTTCGGCAATGAAGATCGATAAAACGCCTACCTCCGTAACTTAGTGGTTTGGCAATGGAGATCGATAAAATGAGCACCATGACTTAGCGGTTCGGCAATGTAGATCGATAAAATGACCCAACTAACGCAACATAGCGGGTCGGCTATGGGGATCGACAAAATGTCACTCGGAAGCATAGCGGTTCGGCAATGGAGATCGATCAAATGCCCCCCCCTCGCAAATTAGCGGTTCGGCAATGGAGATCAATAAAGTGATCCCTCCTCGTAACTTATCTAAATTACACAAAGTAAGAATGAAATCCAGGTAATCCTCGGAAATTTCCAGGAAACTTACCGTCGTTTCGTGCATATGTAAGTGCGTACGTAGGTGCGTACGGACGTGCGTACGTATGTGCGTACATTCGTGCGTACGAACGTACGTCCATACGTCCGTGCGTATGTAGGTGCATACGTACGTGCTTACCAATGTGCTTATTATGTACATACGTACCTGCGTACGAACGTGCATACGTACGTGCATACGTACGTACGTGCATAGGTAGGTGCGTACGTACGTACTTAGGTACGTGCGTACGCACGTGCATTGGTACGTGCGTACGTTCATGGGTAAATAGTGCATAAGTATGTGTTCATACATGCATACGTACGCCCATACGTACGTGCGTACGACCGTGAATACGTACGTCGGCACGTACGTGCATACGTGCTTGTGTATGTCCGTGCATACATACGTGCGTACGTATGTCCGTACGTAATCCATACGTATGTGCCTACATATTTGCATACGTACGTCCGTTCGGATGTGCATACGTACAGGCGTACGTACGTGCATGCGAACGTATGTATGTACGTGCGTACGTAGTGCTAACGTACATCTGTACGTACGTGCATAAATACGTGTATATTGCGTATGTCCGTGCGTACATACGTGCATACGTATTCTGTACATACGTGCGTACCAACCTGCTTATTACGTAGGCATGTACGTGCATATGTACGTGCGTACGAACGAGCATACGTACATTCGTACGTACGTGCTTAGTTAGGTGCAACCCGTCTGTGCAAACATGCTAGTGTGCGTACGTACATAGGTACGTGTGTACGTACGTGCATTGGTACGTGCATACGTACGTGCGTACGTACGTGCGTACGTACGTGCGTACGTACGTGCGTACGTACGTGCATACGTACGTGCGTTCGTACGTACGTGCGTTCGTACGTAGCGCATACGTATGTGCGTTCATAGGTGCTTACGTTCGTTCATACGTACATACGTACATGCGTTCGGGCGTGTATACGTACTTATGTACGTAGTGCATACGCATGCCCGTACGTACGTGCTAACGTATGTCCGTAAGTGCATGCATACGTGCATATATACGTACATAGTGCTTATGTACGTGTGTAAATTCGTGTGAATGTACGTGGGTACGTACGTGCATACGTACGTCCGTACGTAGTGCATGCGTACTTACGTGCATACGCACGTCCTTACGTAGTGCATAGGTTTCTGCGTTCGTTTCGGCGTATGTACGTGCGTACATACGTGCATACGTACGTGTGTCCTTCCGTGCGTACGTACGGGCATACGTACGTCCGAACGTACTTGCAAACGTACGTCCGTACGTACATGTTTACTTACGTTTGTACTTACGTGCATACGTGTGTGCGTAAATTCGCGGATACGTACGTCTGTACGTAAGTTCATAGGAATGTACGTAGTGCAAATGTACGGGCGTACATACGTGCATATGTACTTTCGTACTAACGTGCATACATACGGACGTGAGTACGTCCGTCAGTAGGTATGTGCGTACATCCTTATATCCATACATACGTCTGTAAGTACCTGCGTAATTGCGCGCATAGGTAGGTGCTGAGGTACATGTGTATGTATGTGTGTACGTACCTGCATAGTACGTTCGTGCATATGTACGGGCAAACGTACGTGCGTGCGTACGTTTTTTCGTACGAGCATACGTAGATACGAACGTGCTTACGTACGTATATGCGTACGTACGTACGTATATGCGTACGTACGTAGATGCGTACTACGTACGTACGTGCGTACGCAGTCAGTGAGCACATACGTACGTCCGTGCGTACGAAGTTCCGTAAGTATGTGCGTACGTACGTGCTCTTGAATCCCCTGAACTTTCTAGGAAGTTACTCCGAAATGCTGGGAACTTTCCAGTAAGTTCATCCCAAATTGTCGTTATTTCCAGGTAGTTGCTCATAATTGCTTACGTGGATACGAACGTCGGATCATAAGTTAATACGTACGCACATAGTGCATACGAATGTGCATACGTACGTGCGTACATACGTGCATACGTACGTGCGTACGTACGTGCATACATACGTGCTTACATACGTGCATACGTAAGTCAGTACGTGCAAACGTAGTACGTACTTGCGTGCATACGTACGTCTGTACGTACGTACTTGCATATGTACTTCCGTACGTACGTGAATACGTACGTGCCTACGTACATGCATGCGTAAGTACGTACATGCATGCGTAAGTACGTACATGCATGCGTAAGTACGTACATGCATATGTACTTGCGTATGTACGTGCATATGTACGTCTGTTTGTACGTGCATACCTATGTGCGTACGTACGTGCCACGCACGTGCCCACGTACGTGAGAACGTACGTGCATACGTTCCTCAGTCACAGTGTTCATACGTACGTACGTAGTGCATATATACATGCGTACGTGGGTTCATCCGTACTTGTGTACGTACGTCCGTGCGTACGTACGTCCGTGCATACGTACGTCCAGAACTTTCCAGAAGTTGCTCCTAAATCTTCGGAAATTTCCAGGAATTTGCTTTTAAATCATCGGAACTTTCCAGGAAATTGCTCCTAAATCATGGAAATTTTCCAAGAATTTGCTCATAATCCTTGGATCTTTCCAGGAAGTTGCTCCTAAACCTGGGAAAGTTCCATAAGTACGTGCGTAGTACGTGCATACGTACTTCCATAGGTACGAGCGCACGTACGTGCGTTCGTACGTCCTTACGTATGTGCTTACGTACGTGCGTACGTGCTAGCGGACGTAGGTGCATGCGTACGTTCGTACATACGTGCAGACGTACGTTTGCAAGTACGTGCATACTACGAGCAAACGTACGTGCGTACGTAGGTTTTTCGTACGTGCATACGCCCATGCTTATATACGTCCGTACTTACGTGCATACACACTTCCCTACGTACGTGAATAGTTACGTCCGTACGTACGTGCACACGTACGTGTATACGTACGTGTATACGTACGTGCACTCATACGTGCATACGCACGTCCGTTCGTAGTGTATACGAACATGCGTACGTCTATCCGTAAGTATGTGCGAACGTACGTGTGTACATCCGCATGTTCGTCCGTACGTATGTGCATACGCACGTGCGTCCGTATGTGCATACGCACGTGCGTACGTACGTGCATACGTATTTGCATTCTTACGTATGAACGAACGTGTTCACGTACGTGCGTACGTACGTGCGTACGTACATGCATACGGACGTGCGCACTTACCTGCATAGGTACGTGTATAGGCACGTGCGTCCCTATGTGCCTACGTACGTGCGTGCGTATGTACTTGTATACGTACGTTCGTTCATACGTACTTGCGATCATACGTGAATACGAACGCCCGTAAGTACGTGCATACGTACGTGCGTACGTACGGATGTACAAGCGTACGTCAGTTCATACGAACGTGCGTAAGATCTTGATTACTTGCATACGTAAGTTTGTACGTACGTGCACAGAAATGTGCATACATACGTGCGTACGTACGAGCATACGTAAGTCCGTGAGTGCATATGTAAGCCCGTACGCGCGTACGTAAATCCATACGAGCATACGCACGTGCGTACTTGCGTGCATACGTACGTCCATATTTATGTGTATACGTAGTACCTGCATATGTTCTTGCGCATTTACGAGCAGGAAATTGCTTCTAAATCCCCGGAAGTTTTCCAAGAAGCTGTTCCTAAATCCTCTGATTTTTCTAGGTCATTGCTCCTAAATCATTGGAACTTTCCAAGAAGTTGCTGTGAAATCCTTGGAATTTTACAGGAATTTCCTCCTAAATACTCGGCACTTTCTAGGAAGTTGCTACTAAATCCTGGACAGAGAGAGAGTGAGAGAGAGAGAGTGAGAGAGAGAGATGGTGAGAGAGAGATAGATAGACAAAGAGGGAGAGTTTGTGTTTGAGTGAGAAATAGAGAGAGTGAGAGACAGAGAGATTGAGAGAGAGAGAGAGAGAGAGAGGGAGAGAGAGAGAGAGATTGTGTGTGAGAGAGAGACAGAGAGAGGGAGAAAAAGTGAAACCGAAATTAAAAATGAAATCCAGGAAACTTTCTGTTAGTACGTGCGTACGAACGTACGTAGTGCATAAGTACGTGAGTACGTACGTGCATGCGTACTTCCGTACGTACGAGCGTACGTACGTGCGTTCGTACTTCCGTACGTATGTGCGTACATACGGGCGTACGTACGTGTATACATACGTGCGCTCATACGTGTATACGTACGTCCGTTCGTAGTGCATACGTACATGCGTACGTCCATCCGTAAGTATGTGCGAACGTATGTGTGTATATCCGCATGTTCGTCCGTACGTACATGCATACGTACGTACATACGTACGTGCATACGTATGTGCGTATGTTCGTGCATACGTATTTGCATTCTTACGTGTGAACGTACATGCATACGGACGTCCGTACTTACGTGCATAGGTACGTGTATAGGTACGTGCGTCCGTATGTGCCTATGTACGTGCGTGCGTACGTGCGTATGTACGTGTATACGTACGTTCCTTCATACGTACTTGCGATCATACGTGCATACGTACGTCCGTAAGTACGTGCACACGTACGTGCATACGTACATGCGTATGCACATGCGTAAGTAAGTTCATACGAACGCGAGTAAGATATTGAATACGTACTTGCATACGTAAGTTCGTACGTACGTGCATAGGAATGTGCATACATACGTGCGTACGTACGAGCATACGTAAGTACGTGAGTGTATATGTAAGTTCGTACGCGCGTACGTAAATCCGTACGAGCATACGCACATGCGCACTTGCGTGGATACGTACGTCCATATTTACGTGCATACCTATTACCTGCATATGTTCTTGGAGAGGGAGAAAAAGTGAAACGGAATGTAAAAATGAAATCCAGGAAACTTTCCGTCTGTACCTGCGTATGTACGTGCATATGTACGTCCGTACGTACATCCGTCTGTATGTTCATACGAACGGTACGTAGTGCAAGTGTAGGTGCGTACGTAAGAGCACACGTATTTCCGTACGTGCGTCTATACGTACGCGCTTACTTATGTGCGTACGTACGATCATACGTACGTATGTCCGTGCGTACGTACGTCCGAACGTATGTGCTTACGTACGTGCTCATAAATCCTCGCATCTCTCCAGGAAGTTGCTCCAAAATTCTTGGAACTTTTCAGGAAGTTGCTCATAAATCCTCGGAACATCCCAGGAAGTTGATCCTAAATGCGGGAAATTTCCGTCCGTACGTGCAGATGTACGCAAGTACTGCTTATGTACGTGCGTACGGATGTGCATACGTTCGTGCGTACTTACGTCCGTACGTAAGTCTGTACGTACATGCATACGTATATTCGTACGTACGTGACGACGTGCGTCCGTTCGTACGTACATATGTACATGATTACGTACGTACATACGCACGTATGTATGTAGTTCATACGTATGCCCGTAGATACGTGCGTACGTACGAGAGTACGTGCATACGCACGTACATACTGCTTCTGTAGTGCGTGCGTACTTGAATGTGTACGTCTGTACGAACGTGCATACGTACGTGCGTACGTACATAATTACGTTGTGCATACGTTTCTGCATTCGAACGTGCTTACGTACGTGCATACATACGTGCGTATGTACGTGCTTTCGTACGTGCGTGCGTACGTGCATACTTACGTGCGTACGTTCTTGCATATGTACGTCCGTATGTACGTGTATCCGTAAGCACTACGTACGTGCATACGTATGTGCATACGTACGTGCATATGTACTTCCATACGTACATGCATACGTAAGTGCGAACGTACGTCCATACGTATGTGCGAACGTACGTACGTCTGTACGTACCTATGTCCGTACGTACCTGCATACTTACGTGCATAGTTACGTGCGTACGTACTTGCAATGGTACGTGCATAGTTACGTGCGTATGTATGTGCGAACGTACCTGCATACGTACGTGCGTATGTACTTGCATACGTACGTTCGTACGTACGTGCATACGTACGTTGTTTCATACGTGCATACATACATGCGTTCGTACATGCATACGTACGGCTATGCGTAAAAACATACGTGCGTACGTACGTCCGTACGTAGTGAATATGCACATACGTCCGTTCGCCGAGCATACGTTTGTGCGTGATAACGTGCGTACATGCGTGCATACGTACGTGTGTACGTACTTACATACGTACATCCGAACGCATGTGCATGCGTACGTACATACTTTCGTGACTATGTACTTGCGTAGTTACGTGCAGACGTACGTCTGTTCGTACGTGTACACGTACGCACGTACGTACATGCATAGTACGTGCGTTTGTACATGTTTACTTACGTTCGTATTTACGTGTATACGTACATGCGTACTTACGTGGATACATTAATCCATCCGTAAGTACATACTTAAGTGAATTCGTACTTCCGTACCTCCATGCATGCGTACGTGCGTACATACGTCCGTGCGTGCGTACGTGCGTGCGTATGTTTGTCCATGCGTATGTGCGTACGCACGTTAGAACGTACGCATGTCCATACATATCTGCGTACTTACCTCTACAGTTACGTGCGTACGTACTTGCATATGTACGTGCATAGGTACGTGCGTATGTATGTGCGTACGTACCTGTATACGTACGTGCCTATGTACTTGCATACGTACGTTCGTACATACGTGCATACGTATGGGCAACGTAGTTCGTTCGTACGTTCGTACGTACGTTCGTACGTACGTTCGTACGTACGTTCGTACTTTCGTGCATGCGTACTTGCATAAGTACATGCGAACGTACGTTCATACGCACGTGCATACGGGCATACCTGCGTACGTGCATACGTACGTACGTGCGTATCTACGTAGGTACTTGCTTACCTACGTACGTTCGTGCTTATGTGCGTACGTACGTGCGTATGTGCGTACGTACGTGCATACATACGTAGGAAGCTTGCAGTTTCTGCACTGGAGATCTATAAAATGCCCCATCCCTCCCATAACTTAGCGGCTCGGTAATGGAGAACGATAAAATGCCCCCCGTGATTAGCGGTTCGGCAATGGAGATCGATAAAATGCCCGCTGTAACTTAGCTGTTTGTCAATGGAGATCGATAAAATGCCCCTCATCCGCGTAACGTATCGTTTCGGCATAGGAAATCGATAAAATTTCTTTTCCCCCACCGAAATTTAGCGGTTCGACATTGAAGTTTGTAAAAATGCCTCCCCCGTAACTCAGCGGTTCGGCAATAGAGACTGGTAAAATGCCACCCGACTCCGCGTAACTTAACGGTTCGGCAATAGAGATCGATAAAACACCCCTCTCCCATAACTGAGCAGTTCGGCAATAGACATCTATAAAATGCCCCCATTCAAACTGGAAAGTGGAAGTGAAAGTAAATCTGAAAGTGAAAGTGAAAGTGAAATGAAAGTGAAATAAAAGTGAAAATGAAAGTGAAAGCGGAGGTGAAAGTGAAAGTGGAAATGAAGGTGAAAGTGAATGTGAAAGCAAATTGAAAGCGGAAGTGACAGCGAAAGCGGAAGCTAAATTGAGAGTGGAAGTGAAATTAAATGACACTTGAAGTGAAAGTGAAAGAGGAAGTGAGAGTGAAAGTGAAAGCGGAACTGAAAGAGAAAGAGATATGGAAGTAAATGTAAAATGAAACTGAAAGCGGAAATGAATGGAAATTTGATAATGAAACATAAAAAATAAACAATTAAATAAAAATTAAATATACAAAAATAAACAAAATTATTAAAATAAAAATAAGAATTAAAAAAAATGAAATAAAAAATAAAAAAATGAAATAAAAGTATATATAAAAATAAAATAAAGTAAAATAAAAAATACGTGCGTACTTACGTGCATACATACCTACGTAGGCACGTGCATACGTAAGTGTGTACGTACGAGCATACGCAGGTAGTACGAGCATATGCACACGCACACGTAAGTGCAAAGTTACGTCCGTGCAAATGTACGTCCGTGCAAAGGTACGTTCGTGCAAAGGTATGTCCGTTGGCAACTGTTTACCTACATTCGTTCGTACGTGCATACGTGTGACCGTACGTACGTGCATACGTACGTGCGTACGTTCGTGCTTACGTACGTTTGTACGTACGTGCATAAGTACGTACACAGTGCTTATGTACGTGCATGCGTACGTCCATACTTACGTGCATACGTACGTGCGTATGAACGTGTATCCGTACGTCCGTACGTAGTGCATACGTACCTGCGTTCGTACGTGCGTACATAGGTGCGTAGGTACGTGCGTACGTACGTGCGTACGTACGTACGTGCGTACGTACGTGCATACGGACTTACGTACGTGTATACGTATGTGTGTTGGTACGTGCATACCTACGTC
>JARUKP010000989.1:0-10174 GCA_029874955.1 Octopus insularis
ACGTTAATTTCACGACCAGGCTGTTCCGTTGATCGGATCAACTGGAACCCTCGACGTCGTAAGCGACGGAGTGCCAACACACAACGCTGTAGTTATGAGAATTAATTATCAATCATTCTTATTTTTATTTTAAACAAAACGCTTCAACTATATTTTACTTTATCCTACTTCTTCTGGAAAACGATGTAACACAATTTTAATGAAAGCATCTAATCTAATCTAAAATAAATTAATTGTGATATAATTAATTATCTACTACTTTGCATTGGTGAGACACGTTATGCTGAAGCAATCTGCAGATAACGATAATTAAATATTGAGAAAAAATATGTATTTCCTTTCATTATATTTATTTAAATTTTAAAAAATATGGCTTTCAAGGTTCTTTTTTCCAGCACTAGATGAATGTGCATGCATGTGTGTGTAAGTGTGTGTGTGTGTAAGTGTGTATGTGTGTAAGTGTGTGTGCGTGTGCGCGCACGTGTGTACCTAGAATCTTGATAATCAAGAGAGTTTTGTTATTTCCTAATTTTAATTTTCAGCTTACGAATGGTAAGTAATATTACGCCCCTATAAATTCTGAATATTTTCTCTAAATCATTAGATTATTTTATCGTCATATACAAAACAGAGTTTGCGTTTACGTGTGCGCGTATGCTCGTTATGGATTCGAAAACTGACTTGCCGATTTTGACGTAGAAGGTATCAAAAGATTCAGTAATCTTTCGGCAACCAAATAAAGTATGTTTTTTGCAGAACTCTTTTTTACTACAAAAATAACCTCACAAACAAGGTTTGGTTGCACAATTTTGAGGTTTACAGCTAAGGGAGGCAAATCTACCTGAACAATATGCCTTACATAAAGCATAATGAGAAAATGTTTAAAATACATGGAGTTTACCAGTGAATGAAACTTCGAAGATATACCGTCAACTTTATTAGTATTATTTAGTAAATGATATTTTAATGTGACTTATGTCTGTCTGTGTTTTATGTTGCTCAGAGTTATCTCTTAGATAGCAGACCCATTGCATAGTTTTGGGTTTTTTTCCCCCTTGAAATACTGTAAATCTGTGTCTTTCATTTGATGAAAGAGTGTGTTTTAAGAGATTTGACTGCTATTTGAAGTAGCTCAAGTTACCACAGACACACGTGTGTGTGTGTGTGTGTGTGCGTGCGTTTTTTATCGGAATATTTTGCACAATTTTTAAAGAAATCTGGACATCTCTCTTACTGTTAATCAGTCATCTTCAAATTACAAGTTTTAATTGCCGGAAGCCAAGCAGACTGAGATGTACATACAGTGTCATTGTATAGAGTGGAAGTTCAATACGAAGTTTTAAACTCATTATCTTGTGGTTAGTAATCCATCACCTTAAATTTGAAGCCATTAAGTCCTTAAACACTATTCTACAGGGTTTAGTTTTTCGACTGTCGACATGATGGGATATCACCTTCAAAAATTTAATTGATCATACTGACCTCAGTACGTATTTCAATCTGGCATTTATTTTATAGATTTCTGCTTCATGAACTGCTAGCTTTCAGACATAATGGGACACAATACTCGATCTAACAACAAATGTAAACACACACACACACACATTAGGTGCAAGAATGACTGTGTGGTTGGGAAGATACAATGTGGTTGTAGATCATAACACCCGGGCAACACCTAGTTGCATTGCTAGTCTATTATAAACTATATTTAATATTGAATTTTGAGTCAGACAAGTCAATGCAATATATAGTGTGAACCTGTAATGTAATCTTTTGTACACCGTCACAAGCTTTTCAAATCCTGTTGTATTTCAAATGAACTGTTTGGTCCTTCCGAGTAGTCGCGGTGCATAAGTCGACCTATTATTTTTGGTTGTAAATTACGGTTTGAAAAATGTGCCTTGTATGTCAGATAATACGATAAGTGAAACTCTTGTAATGAAATAAATCCAAAAAGAAAAAACTGAAACTACGTACACACGATTTTGTACACACTTTGTACCGTATGGTTACTCTCTCACGACATAATAGGTAATAAAACATTTTGTAATATACACTCCCTTAGATTGATAGTTTACAATGTAAACGTTTAGAAATGATTTTGTTTTGAGAGAAGTGTTTCTCTCTAAACAAAATTTCTATACTTTTATTTATTCGTACTTTATTATAGATGCGTCCTTTTCTTATATACTTTACACCAAGAACATCATTTGAAGCAATTACTCTTTAATAGTTCCATTTCATTTTTCTAATTATTTATTTAGATCCCCTGAGAAATATATCTGAGTAACAGCTACTGTTCATTTTCGATCTCCTTAGTTTAGTTTATTTGGTATCTTGTCCTCATGTAATATATTATATTTTAAAATAAAATATAATTATATAATATCATTTTAAAATATAAATATTGTATTAATTCCGTTGATCAGAACATTAAGTTACTGCCCCTTATACAACAATATATCGAGAAATGTTCTTGACGGTTAATAGCAGCAACTTAAATTTATGTTATTCATATCCCACGAGCGTAAATTCAGAATTTGTCTAGTTTAGTATTCATTCTCTATAATTTTATGATACGCCATATTACAGCTTAATATATTATTGTATCTGAAAGTATTGTAACGAATTATGAAAACTCTGCTGTTAAAATCTTAGAAAATACATTATATTTTAGGCAAATTAATTCCCCTTTATATCACCAAAAGGAAACTTAACCTAACTTGTCTACATCTTGTGATCACGACAATTATATAAGTCCACTATAGTAAGTATGCAAACCATTTCAAGCTTTAGACAGCTGTTACAACTGTCTTACGTAAGTTCATAAATGTTATCCAAACGGGACATTATGACACAAGGTTCGATATAGAATTTTAAATAGTCCGGTCACGTGCTAACAACATTTGGATAATAATGGTTAATCATTAAAGAAGTTGATAAATATAGTGAGCTAATGTTGACATCTACTTTGTTCCAACCATAAAAGATAGTGTTGCTCGCGGTTTCGAATTGCCTTCGCGATTCTGCAACTTCTACGTGATAGTATCGTACTATTCATTAAATTGCTGTGAGGATTAGCATGATTTAGTAGTGCTGGCAGCCAAAGAGATGCTGGCGATTGAATTGAAGAAATAGCTTTTTGTAGAAATCGTTGATATCGACGTTTTAGTAATATTACTACAGAAGATCGTATGATCAAGAGGTACTTGTACAAAAATTGAAAAAAGCTGGGACATTTATGACAGTGTAATAATTCCAATCCTTACTGCTCGGTCAGGCATCAGGAGTGAACCACCACAGTTTCCCGTGATTGATCTATAATTGACCAATCAGTATGAAGCTATAGCGAGATATGGTTTCTCTGATGTTTTGGAATTTACCTTCTTGTCGCCCATATAAACCGATTAGCGCCTAACTCTCTAGGCAGACAACATCTGGCATTCGAGAAGACAGCTTCAGATTTTGCGCAGACGATTTCGGGTTCTCACACTGTTCGATTCTGAGCATTCACTATAAGTAGATTCTACGGACATGGCATGGTTTTTCCTCTCCTCCCAGTCGGCAATTATTGATATTTTTCATTGTATACACCCGACACCAAATATCACATCCGTCAATAAATATTATGGTTAAAGGTTTATGAGGTTGCTTCAGCTATTTTTCACGCAGCCAACGACATTCCGTCGTCCATGGTGACTTGGACGTTTAAAATATATCATCAGCCAGCTCGACACGAGCGACCAAGCTATTCTTCGACAACATTAATATGATTAACAATTGCGGATGGAAAATTTTTAAAGTTATTTGTTCAACAAAATATAACTCGTTTTTTAAACACAGGTTTAATCTAAGCTAGGTTCCTTTCCGCATGAATTATCTCTCCAACCCTGTAAAATGCCCTTGCTGCTACTCATTGTCTGCTAAATTCCTTCACTAGCGATAACTTATATGCACAAAATATATTTTGATGAATTTAAAGGACGTTTTTGGAAATATTGAAATCTTCCAAATGATAGAGTATAACATTTTAATGTAGAATTGGTTTTAATAGTTTTTTCTTTAACGCTATCAGATTTAAACTGGTACTGTAGGCAGGACTTAAATATTTTGGCAACCAAAGGCGTTGTAGTGGCGTCATATGGCGCCAAAAGGCATAGTCGCCATTACTGCGTCTTTATCCACGCATGCGTGGAGTTCAACATCCAAGCGTTCCCGCTTCTTTCATTCTCTTTTCTCGCCAGACAGCGAAGAAGCAAGACCGGTCCAACAAGCTCTCTCATTGAGTGTGGTCGTAGCATGTTGTCTCTCCAACAATTCAACGCTAGGGACAGCTCACATCAACATTCCGATGTCTCAGCAACCAGACTTTCTCACAGAAGGCGACTCAGAAACCAGACAATTTAAGGCTGCCTATTTCATCCATAAAAAATAAATATTGTTCTGTGTTCCGTTTATTCTGATTTAATATAGGAAAGCAGGTGTACACCTAATGGTGTATAATCACAATTCCTATAAAAGTGGTGACCCCGACTAAAGAACGACCGCAGCCACGAAATCTGAACTAACCAGCATCATCATCACCATGAGCAACACGAGTCTACGACCACACACCGCCGACAACATCAACGACCACGACTAACTCGAGTCATCAACTGTCTCTCAACATTCTCATCACACACAAGTAAAAGGCTAAGAAAAAATTTTTTTTCTACGATAAAGTTTTTTATTTTGTCGATGACTTATAGAGCCTGTACACAAAAAACTTCTTCGCTAATAAGACCTTTGTGGTTTTCACACAAACTTCACGGCTATTTCATTCTACCGACCTTTTGAACTATTTCAGTGAGATATTAACTCGATAGCATTTTTGACTACACAAACTCACATTGTACCAATCAAGCCAAGCAAACACAGACGTTTTTTTTCCTTTCTAACTGTTTATTTCCATTTTCCTTTCAGCACGTCAAGGTGGGTTTTAAAAAAAAAGAAAAGAAAAATATTTTTTTCCCCGCAGACAATACAAAGCACACAACCAGACACACTACAAAAAAAAAAAGAGAAAGGCAACCACAATTGTTTTTTTTTGTTTTGCGAAATTTTTTTCCTTTTCTTCTTTCTTTTCCATTTTTGTTGTGCACACACATTACAGGCGAAAACAAAAGGGAACAGAAAAAATAGTGTGTTTCTTTTTCCCCATTTGCGGTGGAATTTTTGGCCTTTTTGCATATTTTATGCAGTTTCGTTATTGTTTCTTTCTATTCTTTTACCTTTGACGGAGTCATTTCCAATATGAGCGCATTACCTAACCTACCTGCTTTCGCTGGAGACACTGACATATTTTTCGGTCAGTTAGAAAATTATTTTCGAGCGTACGATGTTTCGCCATCTAAGAGACTCTCTTTATTACTTTGTAATTTGCCTTCGTCACTTGTCAAAGTGTCCAAGGATTTCATTACAACTCCAAAAGACGATGTAACCTACGAAGAAGTAAAGACTGAGATATTGCGAAGGACTACCAGATCTGCCACCAGCAAGTTTAATGAGCTGATGGCTGATGAACAATTAGGCGATAGAACTCCAACGGAGTTTTTAACTCATCTACGCGGACTCTGTGAGGAAGCATCATTTGATGCCCCGTTTCTTTGGAAAATATTTTTTACACGTTTACTGTCGCCAGTAAAGACAATTTTGGCGACGGCTTTTGAGTCTAATGTACTCGATGAAGTGGCCACCATGGCCGATAGAGTCGTGGAATTTTCAGTGAACCCTTCTCGACTTGTTTCAAATTGCTCTGAGTCCTCAACGGACACACCACTTGCTGTTTCGGTAGATCCTGCAAGGCAGTCCTCTTCAGTTTCAAATGAGGATTTCCTACGTAGCATTCAGGAGCTCACTCGCTCTGTAAATAATCTTTGCTTCTCGAGATCTCGTGGTGGTTCTCAGTCTCGAAATTCTTCCCGAGATCGGAGAGCTACCTGGAACAAGCAAAGTCTGTGTTGGTACCATGCAAACTTTGCGAACAAGGCAACAAAGTGTATTCAGCCTTGTTCATTTAAGGCGTCGGGAAATGAGTAAAGGAGAAAGTGAGCACGTCACTTTCCTCCACCCAACCTATCTTTAATAGTGTAATAGGCCTAGGAGAACCTGTGGATGTGTCACATAATATAGAGCCTTCGGTGATCAATTGCCACTTGGGCACACTCTTGCATGAAGTGCCAGAGTGCGAAGGTCCATAGGCACGTTCGTGCCCCTCTTGGACAATTTCCTTCTCCTGAAGCCCGTTTCAGACACGTCCATCTTGATTTGGTTGGACCGTTACCAGTGTGTCGCGGGTTCTCATACCTGTTAACTTGTGTTGACCGTTTTTCACGTTGGCCAGAAGCCATTCCTATAGCAGATATTACTTCTGAGACTGTTGCCCAGACTTTCGTTTCTGGGTGGGTTTCTAGGTTCGGAGTACCGGTCAGTTTGACCACAGATCGTGGCCGGCAATTTGAGGCCGCGCTTTTTCGTGACCTATCACGAATCCTGGGGGTGCGTCGTATACGCACAACCAGCTACCATCCCGCTTCTAATGGGATGGTTGAGCAGTTTCATAGACAACTTAAGGCCGCCTTGCGCTCCTCGCCCAACCCGCAGTCTTGGGTTGAAATTCTTCCGGTTGTCCTCCTTGGATGCCGGACTGCGGTCAAAGCTGACCTGGGTTACTCCTCGGCGGAACTTCTTTACGGTACCATGTTAACATTGCCTGGTACGATGGTGGCACCAGACTCGTCACAACCACCACAACCAGAGTCCTATGTTATTTGGTTGTGAGAGTATTTCTCCAATCTTCCATCTATGGGCCCCAGACAACAGTCACCTTCCTCTAAAGTGCCAGTAGACATTGAATCTTGGTCTCATGCATTCATTAGGGATGATTCTGTCAAAGGACCCCTTGTTTCTCCCTATAAAGGACCCCTTGTTTCTCCCTATAAAGGACCCTATCATGTGCTTTCTCGTACTCCAAAGTTTTTCCAGGTCGACGCTAATGGTCGTACAGAGGTTGTGTCTGTCGACCGTCTGAAAAAAAGTGTACCTTGACAAACCCTCAACTCCCGTGGACGACGTGCCGTTTTTCAAATGCCGCACACACCACTACCACCACACACATTGTCAACGCCTTTACCAATGCACACACCAACATCAGCACCATCACAATCACACACACCAGCAATTACACCACCTTCGTCGTTACAAAGGAACTCAAACGAACCTTATGTCACTAGGTTTGGCAGGACAGTACATTGGCCCAAGAAATTGGCAAAGACTAATTACCTTTGACTTATTGTGTTTCATTGGACAATTTCAGTGTTTTCTTATTGAACATTTTTCTTTTCAGAGAAAGAAAAAAAAAAGATAACAAACAATCAGACTTTTACATTCCGTGATTTCAGTTCCTGGACAGTGGTCATCACGGTTCTTTTATCATTGTCTCATTTGTTTTTCACTAGTTGGCATTTACTGCCCATTTTACTTGCATGTTTTCTTTCATCAATTCTTTTGTACATGCATGCATGTATCTAACCATTGTGCATCATTTCCTTGAGTTTTCTTTATATATATTTGTGTCACATTTTTCTGCGTGGTTTCGGTGGCCATCTTGCCTCAGGCGAATTGCTGCTTATTTACTCTGTAAATAAATATCGTGTTTAATAGTTCAGAATCTGCGTTCCGTTGTTTCTTCTACAATTCAATGTATGGAAGCAGGTATACACCTAGAGGTGTACAACCCACTTTCCTATAAAGTATTTTGAAAAACTTTTTCCGAGCGACCCTACATCGTTTGGAAATTTGTCTTTTTTTATTTTCTCGTAGTTTTCATTAGATATTTTAAATGTATGTGTGCTGGTGATGTGTTGTGTGTGGATATGACGAAATCTGATATTTTCGTGTCTGTATTTTCTTTCAAGTATGTGACTAGGTGTTCATTGTTTGTGTTTATTGCTGTAACGTTGGTATTCGTGGTGGTGGTGTCTGTGTGTTGGCGTTTGTGGTGGTAGTGCTGGAGAAGGTGTTGTTGAATGTTGTGAGTGAATGTTGTTGCTGTTGTTGTTGGGAAACTCTAGTTTCTCGCGCCTCCCCCACTTGTTGTCTCTTTACTCTTCTTTCGTTTCTTTTTTCGGTGGTACTGTGTGCCACTCTCCTTTCTCGCTATCAGTGCTCACGCTATCCGAGCTGATTTGGTCGGGAAGGGGAATGTCCTTGGGGTCCATTATATTGTTTTGTGATGCAGTTTCATCTGTTGTTTTTGTTGGTGTTTTTGTTGTCGAAAATGGTGTTTTTGTTGTTGTTGGTGGTGATGGTAGTATTGTTTTGTTTGGTGTCATCGTTGTTGGTCTGGTGATAATTGGAGGTGGTGTCGCAAATGAAATTTGAAATTTTGAAAAAATTGTGATGTGTGTCAGTATGTATGTACGCGAGCTCACCAATATTTTTCATATTGAATTCTGAAATATATACTTTTCATCTGAAAGGCATTTGTAAAAAAAAATTCATAAAAGATACCCATTTCTTTGAAAGTTATGAGGAAACAGCCAAATTTTATGCATTTTCAGGAACTCCTCTCCCCACCCTCAAAAAAATTGTTTTTATAACAAATTCCAATATAACCAGAATTTACTCCATCAGGAACATATTTGTAAAAAAAAATTCATTAAAAAATATCCATATTTCTGGATGTTATGAGGAAACAAAGTTAGTGGTGTGGGGAACACTTGTGTATGTATGCCATTTTCTTTATTAACTACATTAAGAAAATCATTAAGGATGGCACAGGACAAAACATTGAGAGTGTGCGTGTATGTGTGTGTGTGTGTGTTTGAGTGATTTGCATGTAAAAAATAATTTTAAAAACTTTAAATACTCATTAATAATGAATATTCTAGCAAGATGTTTGAGGATTGCTCATGGAAACCCCCCATAAAACCATGGGTGCCCTGGCTTTAAGGGCAGATGCCTTTTCTCAGTTCTTTATTTCCAACTTACATGCGTATGCTCAGGGTAGATTTGTTTGCAGCCCCATGCACATCACTCAACCACCTTTCAACAAAATGGCTGGAAGGCAATACTTCCCTCTCCTCTCTTATTTTCTTCTTCAAGTTCCACTTGAGAGATTGGCCAAAGAGGAAAGTGTTTGTCTTCAGCCTTTAATCACATCCATCGTACAACTTCTTTCATCATGGCCACCAGGTATATAAAAACTGTTTGCCCTTCTTGTTTAAAAGAAGGTGGTGGGGCAATTTTCACAGTGGATTCTGTTGATATAACCACATCAGTCCTACATGCTGTAACAAGTAGGACATAAACCCACAGGTCAGGAATGCTTGGGCACTGGATGAGTGTGTGCAGGATGGTTTTGTTACCCTGTGCGCATCTCGGGAATGCTTTGCTGATGGTACTTCCATACCTAAAGAGTTTATCTTAAACCAGCAATGCTCTCCAGTAGCACTGCCAGGCCAGGGATTTCTGGAAGTTATCCATTGGCTCTGGGCTGAAAGTTCTCCAGAAGAGAGAGGCTAGTTGATTATCTTTGATGGTCAGTGTCTCCCAAAGAAAGTCATCACACCTTCCCACCACTAATCTTCTATAGGACACTAAAGCAGATTTTCCATCTAATGCAGTGCTTGACTGGTTGAGGGTTGAGAGCATTTGAAGACATTTTACTTTCCAGATACTCCCTCTCAGTCTCTGCTTGGTTCAGGACTACAACTCTGCCAAGGAGACAAGCTGGAGGTACACGCAAACAGCGATCACACCTGTTCCCCGCCAAGAAAGTGCTGGAGATGTCATAGCCTCAGTGCATGCTTGTGCATCAACAGCTATGGCATGCCAGTCCACCACGCAGCAAATGTTGACAATAGATGGATTGTCTGACCATGGGAATGTATCCCTTTCACCACAAGCAAAAGAGTATATGCTCCAGTGCAACCAGATGGGGACCAGGACAAGGCATGATAGTCAATCAGGAACAAGTAGGAACAACATTGGCAGACCAATTGCAGGTTGTTGTGCAGTTCCGAGAGGTGTGCATTGCAGTGATCCTTCTCCTGAAGGTTTAGGGTTAGGGTTAGGGTTTTAGGGTTAGGGTTTTAAGGTTAGGGTTTTAGGGTTAGGGCTTTAGGGTAAGGGT